>WEKX01005947.1:0-216968 GCA_013390025.1 Pitta sordida | reverse complement strand
TTAAAAAAAAAAAAGAAAAAAAGAAAAATTAGATTAAGAAGTACCAGGCAGAGATGCAAAAGCTTGAAAGAGTGAAAACCAGCCTTACCTTGAATGATTCTGTCTGTCATTGGATTGGTTCCTTAATTAGCCCCATGTCCTTTAACCTCTTGAGAAATAAGTAAGGGATAAATTTGGGGATAAAGACAAAGACGCCTGGAGATTTACCACACACCGCTAGGTAATTCATCAAGGAATGTTGGTAATTAGCCCTGCCTCTTTCCTTTCTGGCTCATTTAATAAAACTAGTTGATTTAAAATAATGCCTGCTGGTTCATTATCAACTACTTTAAGAGCCAAGTTATGAACTTGAAACAAAACCCAGTATTGTGTTGTCTGCAAAAGACCTGGCAAGTGTGTTTTGTTTTTTTATAAAAAGAAATTGTTCTGTCTGGTCATCAGTCTCCCCAGCTTGATAATTAAATATTACTTTGTTTGGATTACCATTTGGCTTTTTGGGTGTATTTATTTCTGGTGTCTACTATGGAGAAGAAGAGAGGAGAAAAAGAATTCCAAGATCTTCAAGAGGCACATGTCAGATTGTGTTAAGAAAGCATGGCCTGATGGAATTCAGCTGAATAAGGACTTTACAATAGTAGTAGTCGTCCAGTTGAGGAAATGGGTAACTGTTTTAACCCTTTGTCTCTCAGAAGTGAGTGCCATCTACGTCTTGTTCTTTGAGCATAACGATTCATTTTATTAGCCCATCTCTTTAGTGGAAATTTGTTCCTGAGTTGAGGATAGAACTCATCTGGTTTGTATTTGCTTAGGAAAACAGTCATGCAGCTTTCTTCCTTCTTCTTTACAGATGGGAATAGTGTTGCTTGGAAATGAGAGGCTCAGGCCAGCCCTGGATCAATCAGGTGCTTTTCCCTTTGTGCTTTTCTGGGGGAATATCTCGGTGTGGCAGAATCCAGGCTGAGTTTGTTACACTGACATGTGCTGGCCAGTGGATCTGGTTGGGTCAGTTTGTCTGAATTAAAAGAATTAAGTTACCGTAAATCTTCCTTTAGTAATTAATGTCAGACTTGGGTTGCAACACTTCTGAAACTGTTGTGGGCTAGAGGAAAAGCAAGCTGTGCTAGACTTAGGATGGGTTTGCTAATCCTGCATGAGACTTCATCTGAACTTGTAACTCATCAGTATCGTTTGGGGCAGAATTGGATATGGTGTTTTAGTGGAAATAAAAAAACCATCCTCCTCATGTTCCTTCATCCCCTTTCGATTTCCTGGGATAGTGCTTGTTCTGGGGGAGTTAGTGTTTGTTAGTTGCTGTGACCCAACAAAACCATGTGTCAGATTAGTAAATTTAAAAAAAAAAGGCCCTTGTGGAAATACTACTCTGCCAGTAATTCTTTTGTTATCATCTGTGAGAATTATTAAGAAACTTAAATAATTTAAATTGACTTAGAACTAGGTATGTTATTCCCAGGTTGTAATGATGTGGAGCAGAAAATCTTTTAAAGAAACACCAAAACAACCTGCAGCAAACAGAACTCTATTTAATACCAGTTTTTGTGAAGTTAGAATGTCCATGGGCAATTAGTAGTTTGGGTTTCACACATCATATTCTTATCTTATTATACTGGAACAATATGAACCTCTTTGGCTTAGTGTCCTAGATGTTTTGACTACCAATTGTTGAAGTTCCAGGAAGTCCTTTAAAAGATCTTGTGTAATTTCACAGTATCACAGTGTTGATAAGGTTGATAAAGACCTTGAAGATCATCAAGTCCAACCAATAATCCAAGTAAAACCTAACAGCTATAACAGTTTATACAATTTAATTTATACAATTTTAACTATTTATACAATGCCGGCAGATTATTTTCCTGTCCATCACAAGTAGCATGGCAGAAAGCCTTTCAATATCGAGTATTTAAAAGGGCATACAAAGTGCTCCGAATTGCTGGTAAAACTGTCATTTCATGGCGTTGCATTTCCATGATTTCTCAGCAGATGGCATTACGGTTTCCAAGAGAAAGCTTGGGAGAGCTCTCAGCTGCCGGGCAATTTGTCTTTCTAGACTATTCCTTTTACACTGATAAAGGAAAATACTTGGGTGTTAAAGCCTGTTTTGACACATTAGAATAATGGTGTTGTTTGCTTGTGTAACTGTATTTTATTTTCAGCAGCTAATGTCCCAGAGGTAGTTTTAAACCATTAACCAGGTAAAGTGCTGTATGTGATAGTTACTGCCTGCAAAACTCGATTATATGTAGCAAGTCTGTGAAGGCAGGCTGCCTCTTTTAACCAAACCTGCCACTGGTGTCCAGCACAAGTAATAAACTTGTTCAGCAAGTAAGACTAGAGTGCTAAAAAAGGTTAAGTGATAAAACTGGAGTGTGTTTTCCACTGAACTTTCCCGATCATCAGATCTGTGTAAGGCACAACTGTTCTGTATTAAATTCTACCCCCTTACCTGCTTTGTACTACAAATTCTGAGTTTTGTAGGCAATGTGAGCTAGTGAAGGAAAAAGCATTTGAAGAAGTATGTGATGCCTTTGTGTCAAACTGTAGTAAATACTGCTGTATTTCTAAATTCACGTGGCTTCCAGAACACAGAAGCCATTAAGCTGTTTTCAGGCACCCACCTACTTGAATCCCTGGCTTCTGACGACAGCATTTCTGTTACTGACTTGGCTGGAATCTGTGGCATTGTTTCCAAATGAACACATTGACATCAGCAGGAGCACGTCTTGTGTGTTTAAGAAATCGATGTTTCAGAGAGGTGGTTTTACTTCTTGGAACAATGTGCTCCTCTTATGTACCTCTCCATCCTCTCCTTTTGAAGATGGAGAGTGGCAGATCCACTCACCAGGAGGTGTCACAGGCCATGAGAGTGAATGTCCAGCTTGGACACCCAGCACCCGCTGGGCACCTCATCAGCTTCAACAAGTCTGGGTCTAAGGGCTGATTGCTGGAAGCTCCAGCAAATCCTAAGAGCGAGTTTCAAAGTATTTTCCCTCCCCGTTCTTTTTCTTTTTCTCTCCTGGTTACAGTGAAAGGCCTTGCCAGTCAACCCGTGTGTTGAAATGTGCTGCTGGTGGTATTGAAACAGAAATTATTTTGATCGAGAGTAAAAAATAATTAATGAACTTGAGAGCAAATTTGTATGTCAAGAAAGGTGAATCAAAACCTTGTATTTCAGGCTGCCTTTCTAAAGTTTTGTCACCAAGAAATTCTTGGTTGAAACCATCAAAATTGAGTTTGTGGGCATTCACAGTGGTTGACTGTGAATTAAAACTTTGTTCTTTCAAAGGGAAATACAAACAGGCAATTAATGGAAATTCTCTGCTTCAAAAATAGCCCCTTCCTTGAAAGGAAGACTTTTGAAGGCTGAGGTATAGAGAATAGTTCCTGCTTTATTATAAGTGCTTTAAAGTTAATGCTTGTCTTGTTAAACAGAAAATTCTGAGAGGTGAGGGTTTGGTTTAAAGTACTATGGCAGTCATCTATATTATCATAACTTACTAATTGAAAATCTGTCTGTAAGTATTTTACTGTAGTACCTATTAATTTGACTGTTTTACAAATCTGCTTCGCAGCTCCCACCAAAACCATGCTCCTCTGAAATACCTGCATCTCAAAGAAACAGTTTGTTTAGGGAGAGTGTAAAATGACCTTGAATGAGTCAGCAGTTGTGTGTAGCAATCGTAAACTTTGTCCTCTTTGCTTTGTAAAAGGAAATGAATTCTGGACCACAGGCACCATTCATTGCAGGGCAGTTAATGGGCTCCATTCACATGAAAGTTCATATATTCCTTAAGGGTTCAGTCCTGTATGGTTTGCTGTGCAAAAGGAAAAATAGTATTTAATCCAGCTACTGTGGCTTTTCAAAAGAATTTATCTTTTTCGTACATTGGCTTTTTGAAGGAAGAAAAGTGGTGCCTTCTGCTCTGGAGCGCTGCTTATGCAATGGGTAATAACTGGTCCTCCGTGCAGTCTGCTTCCTCTGTGGGCCACTGTTTGGAATTGCCTTCTGCTTTCTCTGCAGTGTTTGATGTAAAAAATGAGGGAAAACTTCCTGCCTGTTCACAGGATTATCCTTATAAAACCGTTCTCTCTGAACTTGCACCTTCCCAGAGAAAATGCATTAATTCCATTTATCTGCTTTGATTGAAGGCTGAGAGGTCTGAGTTGGGTCTCAATGGCTCTGCATGAGCTGAGCACAAAGTGTCTGGACATTCCACTGTAGCTGTGGAGGGAGGAATGTACTGACTGCTGTGGGACCCAGGGAATAATGACAAATAACTATTAGGGGAACACAGTTAATTCAGCTTTCCATTTTCTTCTCTAGTAGATGCAATTCCAGAAAACATTGCTGCCATCTGTACATAAGCAGTAGGTCACCTGATGGGGTGAATCAGAAGCAGCTTTAGATGCTACTCAGTCATGGAATCCTGGAATGGTTTAGGTTACAAGGGACCTTAAACATCATCAAGTCCAATCCCTCTGCCATGGAAAGGTGACTTAAAAAAAAAAAAAATCAGTTTAGTGGTTTAGTGATCAGTTTGTGTGATCACCTGGGTCAGTGTAGCCCTGCAAACAGCTCTGCCTGTGTCACAGAGGGGTAAGAGCAGTGAGCTGATGTGGCAGGGCAAGAACAAGCAGCTGGACATCAACACTGTCGCCTCCTTGTGCTGAGTCTGCCTTTAGTGTGGAGCAGGAACATGATTTTGAAGGAAATTCCCCGTTACTTCCACGTATTTTGGATTAGCTTATTTTTGCTGAGTATTTGTTGATGACTATTAATTAGATTCTTGTCAGAGGAAATTAAATTAGAAGACCTCGTATTAGCCAGCCACTGCTGGGAGTTCTGTCTGAGAGCAGACCAGAGCTGATCTGACATCAATGGGCTGAAGTGCATTATAGTTCTGTACCATCATCCTGTGAGGTCCCACTTGTCACACCACATTCTTGGCTATGGTGGATGTACTGGCATCTCCTCTGGCTCCTAGCATATGTTAAAATACTCTGCATTTTTACTTTCATCTATGCAAATTTCATTTAAAATAAACTATGTTCAGTGTGGGCTTATTTGCATTTTTAAGACCTCTAAAAATATTCCATCCTGTAAGGTAGTAACATGCTAAAATGGGCCCATAGTTGAGGTTTAAAAAAGGGTGAGGAAGGTCGGCGAGTCTGAGTTAGGATCTAGTTAATCCACATCTAATCTCTAATTACATCCCTAACTCTAGCATCTGGTTGCCTTGCGTTGTGTTATGTTCCCGTATTACATATTTCTTGGTAGCAAAAATCTTCTGTATGTTATCAGTCAGCCATGAGAGGTATGTTGTGAAATATATGTCCAGATGTTTGCATTTCTTCAGTGTTAAAAGGAGCTGCGTGATGTTCTGTATAAATAAATACAACTTTAGCGAAAGATACTTTGCCTGTTTCCCCTTGTGAATGTAGTTCTGTTCTTGCCATAGCACTTGAAGGGTTACTACGTTAGTGTGGGTCAAGTGCGGTTTAAAATAGGATTCTTCTGAGACCAAGCCTGGAGGCCCTGAATTTCTTTCTCAAAAGACAGTTTGATCTTCTGAACAAACCTATTGCTTCTGAATTTCTTGGTGATTCGTATTTGCAACTAACCTTTGGAAGGCTGGAATGATAACACACACTCTTCTTTGTGTTTTGTGAATGTGCCTCTCGTGGTGAGTCGATGGCTTGTGCTTTTTTGAAGTTCAGATGAAACCGTTGAGCAGAGTTTTCTGTTAAAGTGTTTGGAAAGGTGGAATTTGCCTGATTTCATGTAATATAATATGATTCCAGTCCTGCAGAAAGAGCCCGAATGATAACCTTAGTAGGACTTCCTGCAGGAGACAATAAAGAGCTCATCGTCCCTTGCAGGCTTGAGGTTTTATATTTGCTCATGTACTGCAAATGCTGCTGTGGCAAGTTTGTGTAAATGCTGGAAGAACATCATGGCAGAAGTTTAGACTATCTCTTTATGTGACCTATTTTTCACAGTCTTTAAGTTTTTGTGATAAGGAACAATATCTGTTGAGCAATATCTGCAGAAGTAATGAACCTGAGAGTGTTTTTTTTATTACAGCTGCAATATAAACAGTGCTCCTGACGGCTGACTCGAGCCTTGTCCAAGACGTCACTGGTTCGGTTGATGGTCCTGCCAGTGCCCATCCTCTGGCCTGAACAAGGGTCATTTATGTGGACAGGAGCTTCTCATTTCACAGTGTAACTAATTATTTGCCTACCATATGCAAAATAACATAAGGAGAAGGGTTTTCAACAGCTCATCTCAGGAAGACATGAAGGGACAGGTGTGGAGAAGGTTACAAAATCAGCCGAGTGGCTGGATGTTATTTATGTCAGCATAAAATAGATGGTGATGCTATGTCTCTATGCATGTAAGGTGCAGGATCTTAAAGGGCTGAAATGTTGGCATCCTTGTTTAATAAATGAGCCCGTGCTGGTTCCTCTGTTTTCTGGGAGCCAGACGAAAGCTACTGTCTGACTGTTGTGGGAGTAAGATCATGGGGTGTAGAGGTGAGATCCTGCAGCCTACTGGCTATTTGCCTTAAATATGTCTTTCTGTTTCAGAATTATGGTGACATGCCTTTAGCTAAGAATTAAATAGAACACTAAATTTAACTGTGGTTTCTGGGTTTGAAATTAGAGTGGGATAAACATACTTCATTTTTGCTGTTGTTGCCTTTAATCTTTTGTAGCTTCTGTGATGTCTGCTGTGGCACTTACTTTGAGTGAAATGTTAGAAAAGAAAAGATGTGATGTTGCTTGATGGAAGTGTTGGACATTAGCACTCTAGTCATTAGGAAGAGCTACCGTCATTCAAAGGACTCCTGACAGTGTTGGCTTTCAGTTTTGATACTCTGTGGCATAACTTCGGCTCCCTGGGTTAATTCCCCTATGGAGCAGTGCCTTGCCACTCTGCATGAGGAGTGACCCACCTTTGTGACTTGCCAAAGGCCTCAAAAAAATTCCAATTCTGGTATTTAGCAGAATGCTTCAGATCAGAGCCAGTTGAGTTTGCATGAAGGTGACTTGGATTATCTTACCTTAGCAAACATGATGATCAAGCACTCTGGGGTACTGAAACTGTTTTATTATAACTCAGTAGGTTTTAATACAGTCATAAATAACAGCACAGCTCATTGAGCAGAAGGATAAAAATCAAGGAGTTCAGTGGTAAGCCAGCTTGCATTTCCTTCACTTAAGTGGAGCCAGCGATTTATTATTATTTTAGGCCTGTGTCTAGTGATCATATTAGTGATGTGAATAAAATGGATGTATCTGGAGTGCTTTATTCTTCTGCTTATCCAAGCCTTCCATATTGGGGCTGACATGAGACATCATCAGCTGTAGGCAGTGTGGTATAGAACCCAGCTAAGTCTTTCTAATTCTTTATTAAGTGTGACATGTAGAAGCTCGGGGCATGTTAACAGTGTAAGACTGGTTTGAATTAGCACAGTCTTTATTCTCTTGCTAACTTCTTCTGGTGGTGCTGTGTGTTTGTTATAAAGGCTCATTCCAGAACCAGTGTCCTTTGTGCTGTAGCCGCTGTGTTACCAAGTAGTTTGTTAAAATGAATGATCCTTTCAAAATTATTTTCACTCTTATTTTATGATGAATCTTTAAAAGTCCTTGGTAGAAAGACTTTCCAGTAGATGCTGAAAGGTGTTCCAGCATGCACTGGTTGGGTTTGGTGTACTTTGGTTTTCACATTTGGGTCATGATTAGCGGCATGTTGTTTATATGTGCTGTGTAAGTGACCCTGAGAGCTGCCAACCCCACAGGTCCCATGTAATTCTGTGAGCCATGAGTGTCACAGTCTGTCACCTTGTCACAGTCTGTCATCTTTTCTGGACAAGGAAGTCACAAGTGTAAGCATCTTTGAATAAGTATGCTACAAGATGTGGAGGTTGGACTAGGTGACTTTTAAAGGTCCCTTCAAACTAAAGTATTCTATGATGCCCTTCTGATGTACAGGGTGCCCCCCCAAAATGAGAAGATTTTTCCTATAATGACCCAAGAGTTGCATTTGAGTTTACAGGTAGCTTTTATTTGAAAAAGAGGAAGGTACAACTGTTTCTGTTTGTGGCCTTTGGGTGTTTGATATATTTAGATCTGGTGCCATCTTTGTAGCTCTCTCCCTCTCTTGTGTTTCAGCGCTGAATATTGAAGTTTCATAAATAAATACTTCAGTAGCCCACAGGCAGTGTTCTGAACACCAGTTCATTCTCACAAGCCAACGTTGTGGATTTGAAAACTTGTAAATCAACCTCTCTTCTAGATTAGCTCCAAAGTGCCATTACATTCCTCAACATTAGAAGTTATCTCAGCTCAAATCTGGGTCCATATGCTATAAATCTGAGCAACCCTCACAGTGACAAATGAGTCCAGGGTTGAGGGTATGAGGTTTTTAAATTATGGAAGTAACGGGTTGGCTGGTTTTCCCCACTCTTAGACTTTTTATTTACAGTTTGGGATAAATAGGCTAATTTTAACTTGATTTTCACCTGGGAAAAGTCAGAGTTGCAAGACAAGTTCATGCAGTGGCAAAGTAGATTTACAGCATTCAAATCTGCTTTCAGCATGGAGACTTCTAGGTATTTCAATTTTATTTATTAGTCTGGGCAAGCAAACAACCTATCCTATTCTGCACATGGGGAACTCTTCATCTCTAGGAAGCTGATAATAAGGAATTTTATTTTTAAGTCAGCATATACAGTCTCTCCTACTCTTCTAAGCTTAGTTCTGGTTACTTTTTACCCAACATTTTATAGAAGTGATTTCTCTTTTCTCCTTTGATAATTTTCTATGACAGGTGCCATTGTTTTTACCCAGTTCCATCTGTGTTCTTCACATTTGACAAATGAGTGATGAGCAACCTTAGCAAATCCAGATGTAGAGAAGGGTGCCTCTTCTCACCTGGGGAAACTGCATCCTCGGGGCACTGCAAGAGTTGAGGAAAAACTTCACATTCCTCCTTTTGTATAGCAGAGTGTATTCATGAATTTCAGCTGTAGAAATACATATACCCAATTTCTTCAAATCCGGTGCATGTGTGAAGGTTAATGTGATTTAAGCAGCAGTCTGACCTGTCAAGGCTCTTCTGGGGACAAGGCTGGGTGTTCTGCACCTCTTCCCTGCCATGAGAAATGCAGGGAAGTCTTGAAAACACCATTTTTCCAGCCATCTTGCAGTGCCCCGGAGACCTGGCAGTTAATTACTCTGTCATTCAGGTCTAGCAGGGGTTACTGTGGGCTGGAACAGTGGCTGGGTCAGTAACCCCTGTGAAATGTCACTGACAGTCCTGCTCAGGCTCTAAGTACATGACTGCCAGTCAAAGCTGGTACGGACTAACGCTGTGCTTGGCAACCTCAGGAGGAAGATAAGATTGGATGAATGCTTCTACTGCTCTAATGTGACTCTTTCAAGTTGATAGTGAACTGGTAAATCTTGTGTTGGTGTTTCTTGGGCTGTGGGAAGGGTGGGTGATGGTGCTTGGGCTACGAAATACTTTGCAAAGGGAAGGTGGGAGCAGAGGTGGCTACAGACCATCTGCCTGAAGTGGTTTGGGGCTTTCAGGCAGCTGAGATATCTGTAGTCCTGTGACTCTGCTCCCTCTTGAATTCACATCTCTAAGCCAAGTCTTGCAAGAGTTTTGGAAGCAACTCTATGTCTATCTTTGACAATTCCTATAAGGGGGAGTCGTTTGTGTCCTACTGTGAACAATTTCAAACCCTGTGTGGCTGATATAAGTGGTGATAGAAGTCTCTTCCTCCTCAGAGAGGAGGGTGGCAGAAGTGGATGTAAATATTTAGTGCTTGAATTAAGCTTTTCACCGTGGCAGTACCATAATTCAAACTTGCCTGTCAGATGCAGTTGTGTGGCTGGTGTTGTCGCCTGTTAAAAGTTACAAAATATTTACACTCAGAAGCACCTGGGGTAAGTGAAATCATCGCAAAAGATTTGTGTCTGACGTTTTATGGAGTAAATTCTTTGTCTGTCCTAAAATGTTGCAGTGCTTTTTGGTATCAATCTGTATAAAATAAAAATTTATGGCGTGTTTGCTGGGAAGTAAACAGCTAAAATGTTGGTTTTCTATCAAAGCGGGACTTCAAAGGACCAAATCCTACTGAAAGCCACACTTGTGGAATATCAGCTCAGCATGCCACTAACCTGCAAATTACATCAGTTCCTATCTCCTTAAGCTAATTTGGCTAACTTCTCTATAATGTCCTTAGATACTGTTGTTATGTACTTCTGTAGCTAAAGCACATTTTTGAATACTAGTCCACAAAAACTTTGTTCTTGTTTGCTTCGTGTCTTTGCCTTGGATGAAAAGTCATGTTATGCAGAGGAATTTGATGATGGACTGAGCAACCCCTGGTTGTGTAAACGATGTTCATTCTGTACAATGTGCCTTTTATTTTTCGTAACTTTGTGCTTGGAAATGCCTGTTGGATCCACTTATTTAGACTCCAGTCATGATGTCAGATGTTAAATAACTTCCTTATATCTGGGTTGGAGTTCAAGTTCAGAGGGTTTGGGGGTGAATTAGGTAACCATGGAGTTTTGTTGTGCTAACTACTGTAGTTTCCTTGTGTTTACCCTATCCCAAGGTAAAATGATGGAATCAACTCATCCTACTTGTCATTCCCCAGTACAGTACAAGTTATTCACCTTGTTCTTGCTCTTGGACTTTGTGATTGGTGTTGTTCGGTCATTTTTTCTGAGTTATTGACTAAAAGAAAGAGGAGCAAATGTGCTTTAGAAAAGTTGGGGTATGGGGGAATGGAGCTGAAGAAGTTACTGAATAAGTTTACCTATTACTAAATTCACTGGCCCTATGGGGAATGATCTATCCTGTACAGCTTAAGCAACTTAATTTTGATGACATAACAAATGAGATGACTCTTCCATCGTAGAGGACTGGAGAGGTTTTGGAGAGCAGGAGGACTGAAGTTCTCATGTGAAGCTACTTCAGGCTGCTGACGTCGTTAGGGAGGAAAATGTGATGTTGTTTAATGTTTGAATGCAGCATGTGGGAAAATGTCACTGAGAATGAGTTAAACCATTGTCTGGCTGTTTATTTGGATTGCTCTGTGTTGGGTGGTAGGAGAGTACTTCCTTGGCGTTGCAGTGAAACCCATGATCAATATTTAACAAAGTAATTGAAGGGGTTTTATGGTCTTTAACATTTTTAGGCTTAGTGGACCAATCTGTGGTGAATGACTTTATTCACAGAATCACAGAATATTCTGAGTTGGAAGGGACCCACAAGGATCATCGAGTCCGACTCTTAAACGGCACCACTGCCTCCCTGGTGAGAATCAAATCCCTGGTCTCCTGCATGAGAGGTGGGGACACTCACCACTGTACTGAAGTGGACTTGAAGGATCTTGAACCTGGACTGGAATACAGGAGAATAAATCACTCATAAGTGGCACTAATTTGTTATCTTGCTCATGTGTCATTCTCCCCAGTTTTTTTTCCCCTAACCTTAAAGGACAGACACCTATTTATACAGCTTCCTGTTTTTATTCAAAGTCTTATAAAACAACCTGTTGCTGCTGCTGTTTTTATTTTTGAAAGTGATAGATTGAAATAACTTTAAGAAGAAACTTTAAAGGCAAGGACTGGTGTGTTGAACAGGTTTTCTGCTGCAGTGGACCCTACTGAAGCCTGTAGGTCTTGCAGAACCATTCAGTGGATGTGGTTTAGTATCATTTTTCTTTGGGTGCCATTAATTCTTAAATGACACAGAATTTTACCCTTTCTTAAAAATCCCATGACATTTAGCTGTATAAGAAACAAAAAGTTCTATTGAACTGAGAGAACTAACCCAAAAGTATTTTATTTGTAATTGTAAACTGTAAGACCTAAGGCAATTTACTTGAAACAAACGGTCTTTTTAATTAAAAAGAAAAAAAAAAGTGGAATTGGAGTGAGAAGTCTTCCTCTCCTTTGGTTTGCTGTCTTCGAGCATGTCTCTGTGCCTGAGCCTATCTCTGCTTAAATGAAGCATAGAGTGCTTTGCCTTTACTGTCTCAGGAAGTTTCAGTGATGGTTTTGGTGAGAAGAATCTCCTTCTGTGTGGTTTTGGGAATGGGAATATGCTTCTTCCCAGCCCATGGGGGTCAGAGCAGTGGGACAGCCTGGAGCTGCTGACATTGTGATGGCCTTTGATCACTTGTGTTGCACCAACAGAGGACTTGGGCCATGTTCAGCTTTGCTTTGAAAGCAGCAGTACTTGGAGATGTGACGAGTAAGACACTGTGATTTTAAGTACTAACTCAGATTGGTAAAACCAGTTCTCAGTGTTTGACCTTGAAGAAACAGTCTTAGCAGAAGATACGCTGGTTTTGGTTTGCTTCCAGAAATGACCCATTGCAAAGAAATCAAACCCATGCAAGGACAAATTCATGAATATATAAGTAACACAGACCAACTAATTTAACCTAGTTATGTTCATCCAGAAGTCACTCAAAGCTTGATCCTGCAGCACTGGGTCAAGTTCAGCCACAGTTGAACTTGACCTTAAGGGTCTTTTCTCACCTAAATATTTCTATGATTCTATGAGACTGAAGTTTTCTTGGAGGATGATTGGTAGTAATGACACAGTTAATTGAAGATTTTTATTGTGGTGTAGGTTCCCCATTGTTTTTATTGTTAGCCTTTTAGTTTCTGGATCATAACACCATTGTGAATTCTTGCCATCATTATCAAATTGTTAATAAATTAAGTCTGAGTGATTCCTAGCTAGACTTGACCAGTAATGTTTCAGTTTTTTGTCTTGGCTTCATGCAGAGGGACTACTTGAGCCCTGTGCTTTGTGCTTAAGCACAGAGCTATGCTTTGTGTTTAAATTCCTGGGCCCTCAATCACCTTAATGGGAAACATTTTTAGTTTTGAATATTGAAGGAAATATGTGGCTCTACTTAGGGGTTCTGTCACTGATGTGTAATATAATAAGGGTTTTGAAGAATGTAGCCTGAAGTGCACCTGAAATTCCCAACTGATATGTGGTGTGTGGTTAAAGCTAGTCAATGCCATTGATTAAATGTTTGCTTGACTGACACTGGACCCAAGGGGTGCGAAAATCTACTCTATGTGTAGAGGTTATTACTATTGTTTCTGTGATGTGGAAGAAAATAGGCAGCTTCTCAGGAGCTGTTTCTCCTCTAGTGGGGGACTTGAAATGGATGTATGCCTGGAATTAGCAGTAAGATATCAAGATTAGTGAAGGTATGAGAAAGCCTTTCCCCTGCTTGAGATAATGTTGTTCTCCAGGAAACTCCCAAGGGTGAGGGATGAGAATTGGGTAATCAGTGTGGCTCCATCCAAAACTTTTCCAGCCCGGCTCAGCCTGGTAGGGCCTAAGCTGGGTTAAACATGACTGCAATCAGGTTGGCTTCTTTATATTGCCTTTCTCAGTGCTTTACCTCAAGAAAAAATATCCTCCTCAGTGTCAGCACAGCAAGGGCAGACAGAGCTTGAACGGCTGAATGAGACTCAGAGTGCGGGAGTACCTGATGCTGTGGCAGTTCTGAGTACGCTTAGAATCACCCCGTGGAGACAGGGGAGATGTTACTGAACTGGCATTGGAGGCTGTTCTGGGAGGAAACCAGTTTTGGGGCACTATTTCTAAGGCCATATTACTCTGTATTACCGATGTAGACAGAACTCTGATAACCAAGCAAATTGAAAATCCACCTGAGTACAAATGGAAAGTACAACCAGCTTCAGGGTTGTACTTTCAGCACCCTTGTGCTGAATCCAGGCTGTGGGGTGCCACTTGGCCATCCGTGATGTGTAGTTCCCTGTAGCCAAATTCTTGTGTTACTATAGTGTGATAAGTTTAGCTTGTTTTGCCATCTTGTCTCAGCTCCTTTCTGAAGTTCTGCTCATGATATTACCTTACTTCTTGCTTGTGAATACCAAAATGCCAAGAAAACTAATGTTCTACTCAGTTTAATAATGTTACAGCAAAGCTTTGATTGAGATTCCTGTAGATAGATGGTTGAAGATCCAGAGGATTTGGTTTCAATTGTTTTATTTTTTCTTTCATGTCCTCATTCAGTCACATTTCTTAGGAAGTGTATCCAAACCAATAATTTATCATCTTTAACTATGTGTCTCATGAATTTAGAAGAACAACAAGAACTATTCTTCACCCAAAAGGCTGGAAGGGGCTGAAGACCAAAATTAGATCTTAAGTCAAAGCTTTTATTCACGGTTTCAAGTTCAGGGTAATGGAATTTCATTGTAGGGTTATTTTGTAGCTCTTTGCTCGTGAGATATTTTGTCGAAAGGGAAAACTGCTTTATGGCTTATCTACAGGCTGACCGTGACTGGCCCATCTTGGGGCGTTTGCCCATCTAGGCACATTTGGGCTCTTTGATGTAGAGACTGTAGGAAAGGATGCTCCAGGCCAAAGACAGAGCTGGTCTCAACAAACAACAACAACAAAGTTCATAAAGGTAGTGTCCCCCCCCCCGAGTTCCACAATCGAGCTCTCAAGGCAGCTCGAGAAGGCAGCCAGTGACACAATGGAGAATCAAACTCAAGTTTCTCAGACGCCTTTTGTGTACCTGTCAGGCCTCACGCTTGGCCAAGAAGCTGTTTTGGTCCTGTAGGAACTCCTGTCCTTGTTGAAGGGTGGGAATTGTTATATTGCATTCTCCTCTATTCAGAGAATAGTTGTATTTTTATGTGAAATTATGTTTGCCCAGCTGTGGATTAAAATAAAGTGTTCAGTCCCTGAGTATCTTCTTTGCATCATTTTGGATCAATTTAATGACAGAAAAATCTCTGTGTTCTTTGGTTCACGACTGGACTTGTGTTGAGATTGTGACACGTGATCTCACAACTTTTTTTCTCTTGCCTTCCCTGGCTTACTGAGGGCAGCAAAGCCCATATAAAAAAATAAAGTAATAATTGAATAGCAAAATAACACAAAATGTTTGTAGAGTAGTACAGCAAAATCACAAGGACAGTATGTTCTTGTGAAATAAGTTTGTGTTTTGCCAACAAAAATCGTGTGTCAATTAGACAGTGTGTGTTTCAAAACTTGACATGTAGTGGAGTCAGTTCAGTGGTTTCATTTTACATTATAAGTAATGTAGTATTTGATGATGCAGTGTTGAGATTTAGATCTTGGAATTTTGCTGGCCTCTCTCTCCTAGGAGCATGGAGGGTGGGTGCAGAGAGGAGATACTTTGCTCCATCCTGGGATGGAGAACAGCCACTGTATCTGATGCTTAAGGAGGAAAAGGAATGTGCAGATTCTGTCAGATGAGTAGGACTTGTTTTTAAAGTAACATAGCCAAAGATAAGTGCGATGAAAACAACTCGTTTCCTGATAACTTTATCTACTTTCAAGTTGAAAATGTAGTGAAAAATAAACTTATCTGGTTAGTGTAGCGCTTAGCACTGGCGATAGGAAAAATGATAATACAGTTTGGGGCTGACAAAGTGCTGTACTTACCACAACAGGCTTCAGTATTATGTTGTCTTGCAATTTGGTGCTACAAAACAGATTAAACTCTCTAGAAATGCCATCTTAGGGTGCCAACCTGTGAGGAGAGACTGAAAAATAATGCAAATTGAGCAGGTTTTATGGCTGTGCTTGTGTACAGACTTCTGTCAAGGAGTTGGATAGGAGGAAAAAGTAAGTTCTGGAATATGTAGGAGCTGTATCCAAGTCCAGCTAAGTGCCTTTGGAACATTTTTCATTTTAGCCCATTGTCAACCATTTATGAAGACTTTTTGCAGCTCTCGACTGGGACAGAATTAATGGCTTTGAAGCACCAGGACAGCAAAGGGCCGGGCAGAGCTTTTTCAGGTGCTTCATGTTCTGCTGCAGGTCCTGGATGGACTGGTGGCTGTGCCTGAAAGCTGAGGATAGGACTGGATTGGCCCTGTGGGCTTATCCAGTGCACCCCACTGCCAGGGGACATGCGTTAGGCTCGTAGGGCGTTTGTTCAGTTGTTTCTTGCTCTGTCCTTAAAAACTTTTAACCTTAATGCTAAAGAAAACTGCCGTTGTCTGTTAGTACGACTGGAACGAAAGCTGAATAGCGAATTTGCCTTGAGCAAACTGTCAATCTGACTTTGATAGCTCATCACTTAAAAGGTCCTTTTATGTTTATGAAAAAGCATGACATCAAAGCCAGGGGAAAAAAAATACCAATACTTGGAGCTTAACTTAAACTTGCATAACTTCCATGAAGAGCCCTTGTGTGAACTGTTGTTTCTCCACTTGCATGGCTAATTAGTGTAGGTTACTATAAGTCTGAGCAGTGGCCATCAAGTTTCTTCTGGTGTTTTGGAGTAGCTTGTTTATGGTGCTTCCCTATGTGGATCCCTCCAACTGGAGTAGCATAGAGCCAAGGATATTGCAGTCGCTTCTCTTGAAACCTCTAACTAACATGCTGGAAATGCTTGAGTATAATCATTATCAGGTGAGTTGTTATTGCAGACTTATTTTGAAACCTGTTGCTAAGAAGGTGGACCTTATACAGGAAACCCTTTTCCTCTGGTGTCTTGGATGCTTTACTTAATTTCTTTCACACCAATGAGGCGGGGGACATGCGTGACACCAAAAGTCACTTTAATGGAACTGGTTTAAAACAAAATAATTCCTTGGAGTATTGCTGTGTTTCAGTTTGTTTTCTGTCTTCTGATGAAAATGCTAATGATCGGAGAAAGGTGACAAAGTGTTTCCAGGATAGAGTGGAAATTTTTTATGGAAAAAAATTTATGCCTTTCCTCTCCTGCTTATTTAGAGTGCACAACAGTAGTTTGATGTGAGGTTTTTCATATTTTCTATACGAAAAAAATTCTAAGTACTGAAAAGCTCATCTTAAATACAGGAATAGCTGTTGCTGAGGACAGTGATTGATCTGAACTGAAACACTTCTTTTCTTGCATCTTATTTGCATGATGTGTTTATAAACAGGCTGTCTTATTTGTATATGATTTAGGCCATATATTCTGAGATTTAAATAATCTGTAGGCAGAAAAATGGTGTCTTCCTGTTTTTCTAGTTTATTAAAAAAAAACCCCAAACAACCAAAACCTTAAAAAACTAATGACAAACCTTTTGACCTCTCTGTTACTTGACATTGGATCAAGTGTAGCAACCCATCCTATTCGGTTTTCATTGGTAACTACTCCCAAGTCCAGTAGTGCAACTCGTTTCTCCATATTTTAGTGAAAACTAAATATTGCAGAGCTGAAGGTCTGAACATAGGGTGTATCAACTGGAAATCTGAGCAATCTTGTGTTGTAGAAAAATAACTGGAACTTCCTGATTTCAATTGCTGAAACACGAGGTCATAAAATGAATTTTTGTCACCAAATGTGAGTTAGTGAAGCGCCGTGGGCTTCTGTGGAGCTGCACAGGTTTGTACATTGGCAAATGCTTAGTTGGTACATATGTCACAAATGTATAGCACCTGTAAAACAATAAAACCCCTTTTCAATTGTGCCACACAGGTGCAGACTCACCTTGAGAATCCAACCAAGTACCACATTCAGCAGGCCCAGCGGCAGCAGGTAAAGCAGTACCTCTCTACCACTCTAGCAAATAAACATGCCAACCAAGCCCTGAGCTTGCCATGTCCAAACCAGCCTGGGGATCATGTCATGCCACCTGGAACTGGAAGCAGTGCACCCAACAGCCCCATGGCAATGCTCACCCTTAACTCCAACTGTGAGAAAGAGGTAAGATGCTCTCCCTGTTAATATTCTTCAGTAAAATGGAGCTGCACTCTGTTTTAATTGAGTTGTTTTAAACCGTATTTGCTCGTTTTTAAGATGTTTATCTTTTCTGAACCTCATTGTGAAAATGTAACTGCCACCCCTGTCTGTGCCTGTTTGATAGATATTTGCGTAGATTTTGGCAGAAAAACTGTATCCCTCGAACTTCCTCTTTTTTGAACTACTTTAGCTAGTTTATACTTACTAAAACTACATTTCTTTTTTCCTCACCCTGTTGCTTGATGCGCCCAGTGAATAACTGACCTTTGGAGAACACAAAGCAGCTTTGTAAGCTGTAGCTTTCTGGAATAATGTTATTTATGGCTCATTCGTGTAGAAAGAGCAAAGAGCATAGCAAAAATAACTGAAAAACACAGCGCTGTTTTTGAGATATTTTAGGTATTTTTACAATAAAATTTGAGCAAGTAGCCTGTGGAGCTGGAAGGTCAGATTATCCCAGTTAATATACCTTAAAATATTACTGGTTGCAAATGTAAGACTTCATTAGCCTATGCCTAGAAGTCCTTTGCAACCTTATCTTAGTGTTTGCAGGCAAAAACTTAATTAGATGTTACAGATGTGCTCAGGTGCCAAAGGAAGATGATTGGGAAGATGCAAGAATTGTGTCGGTATTTTTATAAAATGAAAAATTGAAGACAGTTGTAGCACTCCTCATGTCCTCTCACCCCATTCTCAAACCTTTGTGCCGAAATTTTATTACAGATGCACTCTGTAAGGAAAACATTACACAGTTTTGAGAAACNCTCACCCCATTCTCAAACCTTTGTGCCGGAATCTTATTACAGATGCACAGTTTTGAGAAATAGTTCTTACAGAACAGATTTTGCACATGCAAGAGAAATACTTGTGCTCCATAGTTTAAAAAAAAAAAGAAAGAAAATTAAGTATTCCATCCTATTGTCCCAGTTGTACCCAAATATTTTTTCCTTCAAGATATTTGCAGCTTCACTTTGCTGTGTCATCAGGAACATGTGTGCATGACCCTATTTCAATCCTGCTCTTTTTGGGACTCAGACTGTGCCATGAACTCAGATCCATGCTTTGCTTTTTCTTCCCTTTTTTTTTTTTTTTCCTTTTTATTTCTGCAGGGATTTTATAAATTTGAAGAGCAAAGCAGGGTTGAGAGTGAGTGCCCGGCTCTGAATACACACTCACGAGCATCATGCATGCAGGTACTGGATGACACAGGAGGTGGAGCACAGGTCCCCTTTCTGATGAGCATGTTTCTTTGGTGTTATGTTAAAGAGTAAACTTGTCCCATGGTGTCTTTAGGAGATTGAATATTAAATGTATTTAAGGTAGGAAACAACAATGTAGTTTCTTAGGCTTGATGTCAAAAGTGCATGAAGACATCTAAAAAGGGTTCATGCTGTTCTAGCACTGTAATATTACAGCAGAACACATCAACCATGCTTTAAGGTCTTAGTAGGAAATCTTTTCTAACTGGATTTTCCAAGTCTGCATGGATGTGTTCTTGTCCTGATAGCTTCTAAGTCCACATTTCTATGCAGATCACACTTGCATTAAAAAAAATTATATGAGAAGACTTTTATTGATCTGTATTAATTCATCCTTAGTAGTCACCCTTCTATATACTTTTTAAACTATTTTTTTTTTTATTTCTTACCAGAAAGAGTAACAAGACTTTAGGTATGAGCTGTGCTGTAATTGTTAGTTCCTTTCTTGCCCTCACTTCCAGTCAATGTAATTTGTTCTGATAACACTTTCTGAAGCTACTATTAAAATTCCACATACTACAATTTCTACCATCACCATTATGCACTGATTTTGTAGATCTTTGTCATCTAACTTCCTTTTTTAAAATGAACAAGAGGGAAATAGTCCTGCAGGACTGTTGGAAACACCTGCACGAGTGCTTTAGAGGTGTGTTTCTCCTGACCATGCAGGAGTTTACAGAGGAACCTTCCAGCCCAGCCCCAGACAGAAGATGTCTTGTAGCACCTAGAATCATCTCTGAGCTGCCCTTGGGTGGTGCTTCCTGGGAGGGTGTATGAGGGACTTGAATCCTGCTGTCGACGGTGGGCAGCCTGTCACCCCATGAGCAGCAAGCCTTCGCTCCCTCTTCTTCCCTGCAGGTGCCAGGGGCTCTGTGTTCCTGTCTGTGGGCAGGTTTTGGTCCCACAAAGGGAAGAGTTGGAGGGTCAGCAGGCCGTGCAGCAGGGGGAGAGGGAGTCATGTCATTAGCATTGCTCATTCTGTGGGCAGCTCCCTCCTCCACTGTTCTGGGAGGAAGAGTGTGTCTGTGGGCAGGTAGTGCAGGGTAACTGCTGGTGAGAGGAATGGGTTAGACCATGAAGCCTCAGCTTTGCCGTGACCTGGGTTTCCTGCCTGGATAGCAGGAGTCATGGCTGAGGGATTGCCAAACTGCACAGGCACCTTGCTTGGGCCTGTCCTGCAGAGCCTGTGTGTGGCTGTAGGGTTTTGTCAGGCATCGATATCCTAGTGATTTTGATGAGTGATCTGTTTTTCTTTGTCCACCTTTTCTGCTGCAGATGGATGATGTGATTGATGACATTATTAGTCTGGAGTCAAGTTACAATGAAGAAATCCTTGGCTTGGTGGACCCTGCCCTGCAAATGGCAAATACGGTACAATGGTCCTTTCCTTCTGGTTTCTCTGTTAAGTCAAATTTTCTGTTTCCTTGAGAGAAAGCAAAAGTGTAGCACGACTTCTTTTCCTTGCAATCAACTAGTTGTTGTATTGTTCCACAGAGTGTAATTGTTTTTTCTTTGACGAGCTTGAGGTATACATTTGCAATGAAGAACATTAATTTAAGAATGCAAACCAGAGTCAGGTCGAGGGAATACAAAGGACAGTTTTGCTTTTCTTATTTCGAAGTCAAGTCAGTCACTAAGAGGATTGTAGCAAAGGAGTACACTGGACTACCAGGAGTAGGCCACTGATACTAAAGGTAGTACCACTGTTACATTTTAAAGGTCACCATGAATGTTATGCTTGGCTTTAGAAAGCCAGGTTCCTGTATCTTGTCATATTTAAGTAAGAAATTGTATGCCACACTCAAGCATGTGTTGGCATCTCTGTCCAGAGACGGTCTAGTTTAACAGCTATCTCTCACAACAAGGCTTTAGCTCAACCTGGTTTCAAAGTCTCTCCCTACACAATAGCAAAGACGTTACAGAATTTAGGGGAAACAAAATTATAAAAAGCATCTTCAGAACAAATGACAGGGGAGGGAATAAAGGAAATTAAAAACTGAATGAGGCAGGGGATGGGGGGAGGCCTGTGACAAGAGACGAGAGCATAGAAGTGCAGGAGGTTCTGAGTCAGGGAAGGCACCAGTTACCTCCCAGTGGCTGTTTCAGTTTGGTTCACGTTGCTCTGAGAATTAATATAATCATACTTCTGGCATAATCTGATTTTGATCTTCTGTGGTGGGTAGCTCCAGTGAATTTTTTGCCTTAGGCTTAAGTGCTGTTAGATCTGGCTGAGTAGATGTCTGCCAGTGCTGGCGTCTGTTTCTTTTTTATCTGGTGCCAAAATTTACAGCTTACCACATAGCATTGATTTTTCAGCATAGGTTTACATTTGCTGACAGTAGTTGTCTGATGTCATGTTAACCTAGTCCTGTGCTCCCACAGATTCCCACAGCCCTCTCAGAGACGTGGTGCATGACGCAGGAAGCAGCCCACCAGCTTCCCTTTCTAAATAGTGCCCTTTGAGTGCACAGAGAAATAGCTGCAGAGTCCTGCCAGAGAGAATAAATTTTCCTTTAATCTAAGATGACTTGCAAAGTGCAGCTGTCCTGGAATTTGAGGGAAAATATCAAAAAACTGTGAAAAGGGTAGCTTTCAAGAGAGTTTATCTTATTTATTTATTTATTTATTTATTTATTTGGAGGCTGAAGTTCTTCAGGAGTCCTTTCTCCAAAGTTACTTTGGATTGCGATACAGTTCAAAGTAGAAGGGACTTGGATATTTTTTATGCTTTTCTTCCCATTCTCATTTCACAGGGACCCCAACAGTGGCTCTTGGCTTTCAGGCAAGGACAGAATAGTACTTTGCACTCTTCTGGTGCCAGGAGTCCCTGTAGTCAATGTTCAGGGTAATCTCCATGCCTCTTGCTCACTGCATGGCAAGAAGCCTTGTGAAGACTTCCTGATCCACAATTGCTGTGGAATTTCAGAATTTACCCACTGTAGGTGGTGAGGTCTGAGAAACAAGGATATGAAACAATGGAATGAAGACCTTTACTACTGCGTTGAATTGCATATTTCAGTCTCTGAATTGACCCGGTACCAATGCTAGACATGGAAAGAGAACCATGTTTACCAACAGCTGGTTTTGGGAAAAAATGAACCCGATGTAACGCACTTCTCTTTTGGAACAGGATTTTGCTCTTAAAGCACACAGCATTTTATTAATAAGGAATTCATGTCTATAGACTGAGCTAAGTAGAGGTGGGAGAAATTAAGAGAGGAAATGGTCTCTAAAGAGACGCAACCTATAAATAGCTGTGCTGAGACTGTGACAAAGGCAGCTGTTGTTCCATAGCTAACAAAGAACAAAAGGACCAGTTTGTTACAGTTGGTAACAGTACTTAATTGATAAGCAAAATCAGAGATTTCTGTGCAGAGCAAGCTGAGGGAAGTTTCCAAGTACCTTGAATTGAAAGTGGCTTGTTGCAGTCAACTGCTTGTGGAAGTGTTTATAAACTTTGAGATTGGGCTGTAAGTTGACTGGCTTTGCTTCTGTGATGGAAAGTGTCACAAAATGGTCACTAGTGTGCAGAGAGGGTTTTCTGTGTCGATGTGACCTGCTAATTGAATTTCTAAGTACTGTACAAAGTCCCCTTGTGTGCCAAGTGGAGATGACAACTAATTCATGCAACTAATCGATTCTAGCCAGAGCCTGACGTGGAAAGCTGTGTGAAAATGTGCAGCTCCACTTCTAAATGTGGCTTTCCCATGGAGCTTTAACTCCACAGAAGTAGAGAAGAGTCTTATTTCAGGGACTGTTGTTGAGCATGTTCTTGTTGGTAAGGGAACAACACAATACATTGTAGGCTGGACAGGCTGGGGAAGAGAATTTATTCCAGTGTGTACTGATACCTCAGGAACAGTCGTGTTGATCACACAGCTGATGCCTCAGGGATTTTAGACAGAATGTGGGTGCTTGTTTTGTTAAGAGTAGTGGAGGAGAAATGAAAGCCTGAGACTCCCATGAATGTACACTGATGAATCTGCAGTCATAATTACCATATTTTAAATTTCTGTTATATAAAAGCCATTATTAAAAAAAAAAAAAAAGCAGATGCAAAGTTACAGGAAGGTAGAAATTTGTTTTGCTTGGTGTGTTTGTGCAACTTGTGAAGCCAAGGCCTGGCAATATGCAATCTCACAAATGAAGGCGTTTTAGACCATGCTCTTTCAATAAAGATAACAAATGAAACCTGACATAAGATACTCTGCCTTCGTTTATTTTTGGAAGAGTAAAGGTGGATGATCTGACTGATGCTGCATTTAAATTGCTTCTTAGCCAGAAGTAGCAAAGAAAGCCTTAAGGAAAACCATATTTAGGTTGGAAACATGCTAGAATTTGGAGAAGCCAGGGAAGGAGCCNCTGAAGCTTTGGGTGCTGGGTAAAGTGGTCAAAGAAAGAAGCTCATCAGTCTCTTTGCTTATGCATCGCTGATTTAGATGGCGACCGTTGGCATCTACCCCTAATGTAAATTTCCATGATAAGCATTCCTGTGCACAGCCTCCAGCAGCCGTCCAAGTGTGCACATTCAGCAGCTGCTGCCTTTGCTATCCCCTTCTCCTGGTTATTTACATGGAAATCCAGCACAGTGTTTGACACTTTTGGGGAAAAAATCAACCACAAGCTGTTGTAACAAGCAGGGTCCATCTTGCAGGGAGGAAGCCGCTCAGTGACTTTAACTATTTTCCACATTTCATTACATCCTGGCTGCTTGAAGATGCTGGTTTCTTGTTTTCTAACGAAGTATCTTCCCCCCAGTCCCTCCCTAAATTCCCTGAAATTCCTAATTAGATTTCACATGTCTGGTTATGAACTTCAAGTCCCTGGGCTACAAACAGGGTCTTTGTGCTCTCCCCATGCTTAGGAGCATGAATAGAACGAGCACATCCAAGTCAGAAGGGTATGTGACGCTGTTGCTGGGCTGGTGTCATGAATGGATTTTGGGGGCCTAAAGAGACAAGAGTCAGCCTTGTAGAGCAGTGAGAGTGAGTGACCAACCTGGCATTAACATGGGCAGGTCACAACAGGGGCAGCTGTGACCTGAACAGCATTATTAGATGTTCCTTTCTTTATTTTATGGGATTTTTTTTGGCATTCAAGAGCTAAGGGCAGGGCGAGGAATTTTAAGGCTGAGTCTTGTAAGAATTCAAATATGTTTGTTCCTCTGTCACTGAGAGATTGAGTCAGGGCACTTTGGTTTTGTTGTTGGCCACTGTCTGTTCAAGACAAGTATCAGTGTGGCTTCTAGCTGGTGGTACTTTACATATCAACTTTTACTTCATCTGCTTCCATATGGCAAAGAAATTATGTCTCAGTCTGGCAAGGACCATCACTAGGAGTTTAATAGTCCAGGCTGTGACTCACTGCATTGTATTCACCAGCATTATTTACATGGATGTAAAGTTAATACTCACTCTAATCTCTGCAGGATCATTGTCTTGGAGGGACTTGGGTTTTTGCAGCAGTGATGATAAGAAGTACTGCCACTCAGATAAGATATCAAAGTGTTTTATACCTGTCTTTTCAAAAACAAATAAGAGATGAGTAAAATAATCCACTCAGGATAAATGTAAGCTTCTTTAAATACCTTTCAAGTTAAAGGGATAGCTTTGATAGGGCTTGTTGGAATACTGTATAAATCTACTTGCTTAAACATACCTAAATAGGCATAGCAGAGGGAACAAGTAATTGAGGAGACTGAATGTGAAAATAATCTTCCTCCTACTGGTGCATGTTCCTGTTACATAAGGCAAAAAAACAAAGTAAACTGAAATGTTTTCTGTGTAGGTAGCTTTCAAATCACATGAAAAATGTGATTAATTAATACAGTTTTCTTCTTCAAGCATGTGACAACTTGCAAAGTACTTTCACTCACATATCCCTGGAAAAAGGGGAGCTTTCTCTGGCAGAGTTCTTAGGCTCTTTCAAATGTGATAGAAGCGTTGGGGGTACAGATGTAACAGTTTTAAGTGAAATATAAGCACAAAAAATGCAGCAATATCATCAGCATTTTACCTCTTCTATTTATTTTCTGTCTGCCTACTTTTGGGGAGAGAGGACAGAATTTTCCCAGTGTCGATGTTTCATTCCTCACGCCTGTGCATCTCTGTGAATTTTGTGGCCTTTCTTGCACACTCTGTTTGCACAGATTTCTCATCAGATCCCATCTCTGTTGTTCTGTACAAAGGCACTCCAAAGGGCAAATTTAATGACCCTTTTCCTTCTTTCTCTTTTCCAGTTGCCTGTGTCTGGCAATTTGATTGACCTTTATGGCAACCAAAGCATGCCTCCTCCAGGACTAAACATCAGCAACTCCTGTCCAGCTAATCTTCCTAACATAAAAAGGGAGCTCACAGGTAAATACGTCTGAAATACCACCTTGGAGTAGTAGTAAGATTGTTTTGAATTCAGGTGATATTAGACACAATTTCTGAGAAAGAATATGTGGTTCTAAGCCTCAAGGACATGTGTACGGAAGTGAGGTGGTTTGAAACAAGTAATAAGTTTCATAACCTCAAGCCTGTTTTATTTTTGTTTCACTTAAATGATATAACCACAGGTAGGGTACATGCACAAAGTAAGATTGTCTTCTGGCTGAAAAAATGGAGGTCCATTCTAGAAATGATGGCAAAATCATCTTAATGTCCAGAAATGGCTGTTCTTAAGCCCAAAAGGGAGTCTCTGACTATATGCAGTGGGATGGAGGCCTGGTTTCTTTTCTTGTCTGTCATCTTTCTGGGTTTCTGTTGTGAAAACTCACAGGCTGACTCAGTTGCAAAGCAGGTTCTGGTCAGGAATTAGTTTAAGTAGAGCAGTTTTAATAGGCCAGGAGTCAGCTTCTCAGGAGGAAATGCCACATCTCTGAGCCAGCAGGTAGTATTTGCATTTATATGACTGCACAGATTTTTTGCTCAGCACCAGAAGAAGACACACAAAGTGCACAAGGATTTGTGGCTGCTGGAAAAAGCAAAGCTTATAAAGTGATGGGACTGCGCAAGAGGAGGGTGGGAGGGAATGAGATCTACTCAAAGTCCAAATTATGGGCAGTTTCACTGCCCCAGGTAGAGAAAGTTCAAGGGGCTGTGGGCTGTAAACTGAACACCCAACTTGGATGTGCAGGCTGCTGGGTTCACTGCAGATGCTTGTGTAAGACTTCAGGCAGAAAGAGAAGGGAATTAGGGAGTGAAGTGATCTTATGGAAGTCCTCAATACATCAAAACAGACCTTAAATAAGTTAAATGTCAATATGTCCAACATCTACACACAATCAGTTTATGTGAGTGCTTTTTCTGATTGAAGTACAGCTAACTGATGGCATTCACTTTGGGAGAGGTTTAGGAATTAAGTGTTACAGCAGTCACCTTGACAGTGACCCGGCCAAGCCAAATTTCATTAAGACATACACTGATCTTTGAAGCTTTTTTTTTTGTGGATCCCTGGGGAGCCTAGGATAGAAAAGGATACTGTTATACTGTGTGAAATATTGGGGTACCTCCATGTTCTAAGGAATGAAGTAGTAAGCTTCCAACACTCCAAAGGGAAACCCTTTTTTTTAAAAATTTGTTCCGTCCTCTTTAAAAAAAAAAAATAATACAGGAAAGAAACTTACTGGAAACAGCGAGGGGTTGTTTCCATAATGGAACATGTGATAATAGATGATACACTCATTCCTCCTCACTGACCTGCTGTAAAATAGCATAGTGCATGCTGGTTTGGGGATTTACATGGAACAGGGCAAGGATTAATGACCTTGCCTTTAAAAAAATTAAAAGTGGTACAGTAAACATGAAAATGCTTGAAATTGCTGGAGAAACATAAGATCAAATGAGAGCTGAAAATAACAGATTTAGATATGCTGTTGCCTAAACTACTGCATGCTGAAGTTAATAATAATGTAATTATTATAGAATATATCAATCATTATATTATAATAAATAATATATAATAAATGTGTGACGCAAAGTTAAGAGCAGTTCTGAGTTGAGGAGACAAATTGTGTGCAGCCTGGCTGTCGTTAGTTTCCATTTTCCTTTTCCTGAAGAAAAAAACCCTTGGTTTCCCAAGTGAATTGCTAATGATTGTGTTGAATTTTTCGAATTGTTTTCCCCCATATAATAGGAACAGTTAGCGTAGCTGGGAAATACATTCTTAATAGGTCACTTAAGTTATCCCTTGAGTGCTGGGTGTGCACGTGGCACAGGAGGACATATCCTTAATTCCAGTGAGTAGAGCCTCTGACTCGTGCCTGCTTCACATCCTGCGCAGGTAGCAATGCCCTAAGCATGTTGTTCCTCTGGTTCAGCTCCCGTGGGACACGTATGTAAATGTAGGATAAGGTATGTTGGATTTCTGCAGCTTGTCATCGTCCTCAAATACCTTTGCTGAGTCAGGGCCTCCGTGGGAAACATTCTCCTCGTGGAAGTCAGTCTGGGAGGTGAGGGAAGAGATGCTCCCACAGGTGCGGAGGTGAAGCTCAATGCCAGTGTGGTGTGTTGGCATTCACAGGCCCTTCTGTCCCGTTGGAATGGGTGTGATAATTGGTGTGAGAACATTTCACAGACTGAAATGCTGTGTTTGAATTTTTTTTAATTCTAATTACTTCATTCACATGCACAGCATGTATTTTTCCTACAGAGTCGGAAGCGAGAGCGTTGGCTAAGGAGAGGCAAAAGAAAGACAATCACAACTTGAGTAAGTTTTGGTTCTTTGCCTTTTGCACCAATTCTAGGAATTATTTTGGGCATTAAGTGTTCAAATACTGTTTTAAGTATGAATGAGACGCTGCACATAGTACAGAGTACTGGTTCATTGTGTTCTACCCATAGATCAAATATCTCAAATTCTTGTCAAATGTGTGTTTAAGTCTACTATTGAATTTTACCTCTATTTTTGTATTTTTCAATAAACTAAGTGTACAGGTAGTTGTTACCAGTGGAATTGCTGGGAACAACATGTGCCCCAATTGCTTTTAACAAATCCACCCTGCACTATTTGGCCTTTTTAATATTAATTTATTTTTTAAATTAGATATATGGTCTATTTATAACTTTAAACAGGAGTGTGAATATTACTTGTAACACTTGTGCTGTTTTTCCTAAAGTTGAACGAAGAAGAAGATTTAATATTAATGATCGTATAAAAGAACTGGGCACCTTGATACCCAAGTCAAATGACCCGTAAGTATAACGTGCCCGAGGGAGACTGTGGGAGGGAGGGGTTAAAAGAAAACAATCCTAGAGCAGAACATGAATTTACGAAAAAGCCCACCACAATCCCTGTGTTTCCTTGTTGGTCTTGGCACTCCATGACTGTAGAAATACTTGAATATTCAGTTATATTTTTTGAAGGTTGATTTGAGGTTTGTTTTGTCCCCTTTGGAATGTGCTTATGTTTCTATTAATTTAATGGTTTTTGTCACAAAGCTGGGGTTGGTGTTGAGACTGACTGACTGTCTTACCAGAGGCTGAGATGTGAGGATGGGAAACCTTAGTCTGATCTCCATGCTTAGCTGATTGCTTGTCTTGCTAAGTGATTCTTTTAATTGATTAGATGTCATAGCTTGACAAGACAGAGACAGTCCCTCTTTCAGTGAAAATGGAGGGCAGTTCATCTGGGAAGCCATCACATTCCCCTTGCCTCCAAGGAAAAAATAAGAAAAATAAAGAGCGTAGCTGTGTCTGTTCACAGATAAATTTCCAGTGTTTGTTGTAATTTCCTAGATGTTCTTTTAGATAGTTTTATGATAATTTCACTGCTATTATCTTGTCTTTACACTTCCCAATGCTGATTCACTAGCAATGAACCATCCTTGCTCTGGAGTTGAGTGTCTCACTTAAATCTGAATCAATGCCCTGCAATGCATTTGGGGAGAGTTTCCAGTATTTTAAGGCAATTGCTCATGGAACAACTCAGAGCTACTCTGCAGAGGGGCTCAAAGCCCAGCAAGACAGAATCTCTTCGTATCAACCTCCGGGACAGATGAATCTTTGCTCTGATAGTTGCAAGAAACTTTTTTTGTTTATTTCAAGAAGGATGATGTGAGCAGACTGTGCAGCAGCCTCTCTGAAGCCGCGTGTGCTTCCCAAGAGCTGCACTCCGGCCCCCTCTAGTGCATTTCCAATGCCTTCCATGTCCATAGACTCGGAGTAAATACGTGTTATTTGAGGCATAATCATAGCTACAGATATGAAGGGAGCAACTATGAAATAAAGCCTCCCTGAGCCCCTTAACTTTTCGTTTTGTGTTTATTCCGAAGGGATATGCGCTGGAATAAGGGAACGATTCTAAAAGCCTCCGTGGATTACATCCGTAAGCTGCAGAGGGAACAGCAGCGCACGAAGGAGTTGGAGAACAGGCAGAAGAAGTTGGAACATGCCAACAGGCACCTGCTGCTCAGAATACAGGTTTGCTGATAAATAATCTGCAAATGCTCTTCGCGTTGTGGTGTGTGACTGCAAATAGTGGTGACTGAAGCTTGTTTGCAGGATGGGGGTTAGAAGGAACCAGCTTTTAAGTTAATAGTGACCAGTGCTAAGTGCACAGATTTTTGCAGAAAAAGACAGGGATACATAAGTTTAAAGAAAAAAAAGAAGAATCCTACCACTCCTGTAAAAGCTTATGCTTGGTGTGTTTTTGTTCTACTATGGCCAACAGTAGTTTGCAACTACACCATTGAATATATTTATATGTAGTATATTTTTCTAGGTGCCAGGCCTAAGGAATTGGGGCTTTATCGTCTGTTGGTAGTCATGAAATTCAGTTCAGCTATTTGGGAGTCTTCCCTGATCCTTGGTATCTGTAGGACTGTGCGACAGTTCTCAGCACTGAGAGGCAGTAGGAGGCATGAATATGTTTTCTCTGTGGGTTGTTGCCTTCTTAGATTCAACCAGGTTCCCAATGTTCTGTGTTACACAGAGATTTGAGGGTGAGAACTCCATTTCTCTAATTAATTCCTTTACCTTCACCTGGATCTGGATAGGAAACATTAACCTTGCAGCCCAGACAGCTTTTGTTGTCACCTCCATTCTCCAGGTGGGCAAAGACAGCTGGACATCCACCCCTCTCCAGAACAGGGTTGTTAGTGTATCTACAGTCAGGTGGAAGAGCACATAACATGGAGATGGTGATATCCCAGATATCCTCCTGTTGCTGCTCACTTGCAGGGCAAACAGCTGAGCTCTGCATGCAGCTGGAGTGTGCCAGGAGACCCCTGAACAACAGCCCAGCTAATCCACCAGGGAGATAATGAAGCTACAAATACCTGGGAGTCAGCTGTGGAAATAAACAGCTTTAAAATAGGGTTGAGCTTCAGTGCAGTTTTTGTACTTGATTGAGCAATCTGCTTGTTAGAGTGAGATTTCAATAAAAATAATATAAAACTCAAACCCATGAATATTGGGCAACACATGTGGCAGCGAATAACCTCAAGTGTGTATTTTCGCTTTTCGTGTTGAATCTGATTAGGCCCAGAATAAGGAGCTTCTGATTTTGGCACATTAGCTGATGGAAGAAGTGCTTGTTCATTCCACCTTCTCCCTTGATCTTGCAGTGTGCCATTAGAAGCTTGTTGTCTTAGCTTGAAAATGAGGGAAAAGGCTGTTAATCAACCTCAGTGACAGGAATATCCAGAAACAGCACAATCACAGTAGTGATTGTGATTGTCTAACATGATGCATAAGTAGAAGCGACACATCTCTTTTACTGTGAAAGGGCATTTAAGTAAATTTTTCTATTATCTATCTTCAGTCAAGTGCATCTGTATGATTAAATGTGACGGTGGGATTTAAACTTTCCATAGAGATTTGAAGAATCCTAGCTGTGTGTGAGGTCTAAAAGCTTCCTGTGACTTGTGGTTTTTCAGCACAGCAATAGTGTTGCTTAGTTTTGGTTGATCTCTTCCAACTCTGCTAGACTTGTAGAATTAGAAATGTCCCAGCATCTCAGCAGGATTTGACAAGTACCCTATAGACTTGCTATGCTTTCACATATGGCTTTAAAAAGTTCTAAGCATATGCTTCTGTGATTTCAGGGTTTTTTTTTTCCTATTTTTAAATGTTTTCCTCACCCTATGTGGTGCCAAACTTGCCTGCCCTGGCACCGGTTTGAGAAAGAGGCCTGAAGGGAAATGTGTCTGTGCTACAGGGTGCTGAGTTTTGGCTCTGGTGTAGGTTCTGAGGGGGGAGTGTGAAGGACCTGTGTGGGGTGGTGTTCTCCCACCTCTTCATGAGACTGATGTTCAGGTGCAAATCTGCAGGACTGGAGTGTGCAAGGTACAAGCACTTGTCACTATGGGAATGGGAGGAAATGCACACATGAGAAGCAAACTGTAAGTTGCGAGATGAGCACAAGATGATGGATTTTGCTTTCAGATTTTCCTTTAATTTGTCGCTTATCTTCCTTCACAGGAGCTTGAGATGCAAGCTCGGGCACACGGACTGTCCCTCGTTCCATCTACAGGCCTTTGCTCCCCCGATATGGTCAACAGGGTCATCAAACAGGAGCCTGTGCTGGACAACTGCACCCAAGACATGATGCCACACCACACAGACCTGTCCTGCACCACCACCCTCGACCTCACTGACGGCACCATCACCTTCAGCGACAACCTTGGAAATGTGACTGAACCAGCTGGCACTTACAGTGTTCCTGCAAAAATGGGATCCAAACTGGAAGATATCTTGATGGACGATACCCTCTCCCCCGTCGGAGTAACTGACCCACTACTTTCCTCTGTGTCTCCTGGGGCGTCGAAGACGAGTAGCAGGCGGAGCAGCGTGAGCATGGAGGACACTGATCATGCTTGTTAGCACATACTTGGCACACCTTTCAAAAACTGCTTTGGTTCTTGATCAGTAGATGAAATAATTTACCTTTTGTAGAATTTTTTGATTTTTTTTTTCCCCCTTGTGCTTCATCAGTGTGTGTGCGTGTGTGTATATATTATATATATAGGATTTTTTTTAGAATTTTTGTGAAGAAACTTGTATATTCTATTTTAAAACTACCAATGCCTCCGAAATATTGTACAGCATATGTACAGTATCTGTGAACTGGATTCGACAAGAACTTTGAACTGGTCAAATCTACTTAAAGCAATAGAATTACAGATGAAGAATCTGTGTCTACTGGGGGTGGGGGGCAATCGTAGGATTGTAAATGCAACCTATTTACCTGGATACAAAATGTAAAGTTAAAGAATGTAAAGAAACCAAAAAAAAAAAAAAAAAAAGAAGTCCAATTTGTAATTGTATTAATTGAATAGTGCTGCCTTAAAGATACAGTGTCTCTCAAATGTTGGTCTTACATGACAAGTGTTTGGGGAAAATACCCACCCTACTCCACTCAGAATACAAACTAAAACCAAGTGTTAAAGACATCCTGATTGTGTTGATTGTGATATAAGATGCTGTTGCTGAAACTGCAGGGAGATGTGAGTGTCTCAGAGTGTTGTTTAATTTTCCTCTGAGCGGATTTGGATTTTCCTTTTGACCATGGTTCGAATTTTTCCTCTTAAATTTTTCTTTTGTTTTGTGACACACATTGATGGCTTTGCCAGCAGCAAACCATCCAGGAGCACTGTAAGTTGGGATACACTCTTTGGACAAAAAAAAAAGATACATTTTATCAACTGGGCACATTATGTTGTACATATCTAATTGGCTTTTTTTTTTTAAATTGCATTGTACAGTTTCCTTTGATTTGCATGGATTCCTTAGTTATCCTCAACTTTTTGTTTTAAATTTATTTGTATTTCATTTGTAAGATTTTTGCCTCTTAATATTGCAACGATTTTTTGACATTTTTAAAACTCATTGGAAGTTTTCTGCATTCTTTGTAAACACTTGAAAGGAAGCTTTTATGCAGGGTTCTGTGTTTTAAGAGAGATTTTGAGAATATTTTGTATATTACAGTCTCACTTTGAAAATGTTTTTAAACGCATTTAAGGTAGAGTAAAAATTTAGATTAGGTAATAAAACAACTCTGTAGAGAAACTGAACTTACATATTTATTTTTAGTGATACAGGAAAAAAAAAGTAGTAATATGCTTGGAAACATAACTATGTAGTTAATATACCCATTAGAGCAATTTGTGTTCTATTTCAGCACTGGGGCTGACATAAGAAAAAACAAAAACAACAAAAAAAAGGAGTAAATTACTGTATCTGCAAATAACTGTTACTTGATAACAATGTTATTAATTTTTAACATGCAACCATGTTGTAAAAGTAGTTCAGTGCATTATCTACTCAAGTGTAGTCCTATGCAATAACGGTAGTTTTCCTTGTATTATATCCAGCCTAGGTGTTCCACAGAGGTGGCATGTGGTGTTCCAAGCTAGACGGAGGGAATGGATTTCTCCATGGCAGCCTACAGCTGACTCGCAGGCGTAGCTTGTTCAGAATGAAGTGCCTTAAACTCTAGTTGTAGTCTTCCTCGACTAGCACTGACTGAAGTGTGGCGTAGGAGAGAGCTTTCGGGTGGTGGTTTGTAGGACGTTGAGGTGTAGCCTGGTGCCTACATACAGAAAACAAGAGCTTCCCGTTCTCCTTTGTGCTACACTGGAAATTACGTAGGATAAGTGCAACGGTGAGTGACTTGAGTGCCAGTTAGGCAGGCTTTCCAAGGAAACCTTGGGCTTGGCAGGTAGTGCTCAGAAACCAAATGTGAATTGGGTAGCGATGGGGCAGCTGGGGATGGCGTCAGGAGTTCCCGTAGTGCGGCTCGCTGAGCTCCAACGCAAATGCTTCTCCACGGAAGGGTTCCTGGTGTGTCCCCCTTGCTGAGGGCTGGGCGGGGATGTGGTTATGGTGCTCTGGGGTCTGCGCTCTGTCGCTCTTTCTGTGGCTGTGCTGGCTGTGTCTGGCCCTCTCCCTTCCTGCTTGAGCCGCGAGCTCTGTGTTAGCGTTGATGCAACCACTGGGTTGTGGCTTTCTTATTTCTTTTGTAGTTTTTGAAGGAGGAGCTGGAGTTGGATTATAATGATGCCTCTCCCCACTGCCCCAGACAGCTTTTGAGACTGTGTCTTTCCTAGGGTAGAGAAGCTCTGGCCCGGGCAGGACCCAGGAGCCTGCAGGGTGCACTGCAGCCACCGTGGTCCCTGGGCAGGGAAATGCTCCCAGTCCCTGCAAGGCAGCTGTGCCATAGTCAGCTCTGAGTTGAGTATGGGGGTACAGGCTTCTGGTGCTGCTAGTTACGGTGACAGGTGAGAAAATCAGGGCTGTAAAATATGCTTTTAGCTGTAACAGACCTGTGTTAGCCTCCCCTATTTAAATGGGACAGCTCTGCAGCATTGGAACAACAAATCAGTGTTCATGCTGGAGTGTAGTAACTGGGAACCACTGAATACATTCATTAAGCATTTCGGTTTGGTGCCTGTGCTGGGCATTCAGAAATTCAAGTCTAGGCTGTGGTATATGAATATTTTTCAGGCTTATGTGAAACCACTGGTACTTGTTGACAGCCATGACTTTTAATTCCTAGCTACGTGCTGTGTGGAGGTGAGTTAAGATTCAAGGCAAACCATTACATGAAGAGCTGGATTCCCTGACAGAAGTCACTGTGGCCCCAGCAGCTCTTGTGTGCTCCCTGTACCTTGCGTTGTTCTGGGGTAAGATACGACTCAGCTGTGTGCTGCTCATTCCTCACCCTATGTTTTCTTAGGCTGCAGCCCTGCTCTGAGTCTGCCCACTCTTTGAATGGTGACACTGCAGTGGGGACACCTCGAGGAGACGTGGAGGTGGGTGGAGACACCCAGGTGGGTGCTAATGGGACGTGTCTTTGCCCGTTGCAGCATCGTGGGGAGTGTGGCTGTGAGGTTTTGCAGGGTATCGGTGGCTGAGGACAGAGACAGCGATTACAGGCAGGGTTTGGCATGGACTCGGTGGAGTGAGATGGACAGAAGTTGTTGCCTGGTCTGGTGACAGTGACTTGTGTGTGACGCTGGGCAGCCGTGGCTTCCCTGAGCGGGTGGTTGGGGAACAGACCAATTCTCACTTTGCCAAAGCCATGCAACAAGCAGGGATGTGCAGAGTTCCATGAAGTTCTTCCTTACTGCTTTTGGCCTATAAAGCAATATTTAACTCTTAACAATCTGTAAAAGCAAAAAGAAGGTACATAAGGAAAGCACAAAGCACAAAATAATGCACTTACATTTATGTTGTTTGACATAAAATGCACTGGGGGGAAGCTGATGTTGATAATAGTATAAATACCTATATTTCTTGAAAAAGTGACATTAATTACTGCCTCTTGCTATGATGCTTGGTACTGTAATGTTGATATTCATCTGCTGTTGACTGCAGCAATAATTTGTGTATGGTCCATAGCACTGTAAATTATGGATCAATATTAATGTATCCAATGAAATAATTTGAACTGTTGTTCTTGATAGATGGATTAAAGCATTTGGTTTTTCACATACGTCACTCGTTTTCCATGTGAGTGGATCTTGTTTTCCTGTACATTTGAAGTCTGCTGTGCTCCTGTCTCTGTGACTTGGCCATGGATGTGTCCATGTCCTGCCCTGGTGTTGGGTGGCACTCCTGGTTGCACCAGAGCTGTCCAGTTGTGTTTGTATGGTGGCTGCACAGGAGGGTGGAGCTACAGATCAGGCCCCACTTGGTCTCTGCAAATATACACCAAAGTAGACAGACCCGAAGCTTGTGGTCCAGAGTAAGGAGTAAAATGGGTGGACAGGGAAATATGTAATTGTCTCTCTCCCCTCCTGTGGGCTCTTGCCTTTTTTCTCCCTCCCTCCCTCCCTGCACTACAGGGTGTCTGCCAAAATCTCTCTTCACAGTATTCCTTTGCTGCCCACCAGCTTCCCTTTGTCAGCCACAGGCTCCGTGAGGCCTTGGGATGCCTACACCCCTCTGCCCTGCTGTCACTCCTGCAAGGTCCCCTACCCCCAAGAGTCCTATGCAGGAGTCCCTCACCGCCTTCTCCAGTTGACCTGTGCACAGGATCCTTGTCCTTGTCCTCCCTTGCTCGTGCCCAGGTTCCTCATCCCGAACCTCCACTCACCCAACTTGCAAGTAGCTGCTCCTGGGTTGTGCTGGGAGCTGCAGCTTGTGCTGATGAGGAACCAGCTGTGATCTTGTTGTGTGCTCCTATCTTCATTATTTCTCCCTACCTCTGTTGCTCTCATCCCTTCTGGGCTTGTTCTCCAGCAGGCTGTTGCTTCCTGTGCTCACAGCGTTGAGTCCTCATGTCTCTGTGGCTCTTGTTGCAGCAGCACTGAGGATTCATGGGTGTTAAGGGTTTGAGCCCTGAATGCAAACAGAAGTTTTGAATTTTGCCTGTGTCTTGGAAGTCTGATAACTATTAGGAGTAGAAAATACCTAATTCATTTGCAATTAAAAATTGCTAACTCAATTTAAAAAAAAAGATGCCCGACTCTGCTAAGACTGCAGATGAAAAGCCTCACTCCCTTTTTGTAAAGGATGAGTAAGAGCTTGTGAATGTTTCAAACAGGTTTTTTAAAGTAATCTCTTTAGAAATTCAGCACAGCATTAGGATGTGGCATTTTAGTGCTGCAATAGGAAATCTATTATCAGCAGCTGGGATATAATTTCTTATTCAAGTTTGAGTTCTTAGATGTGTTTTGGCTTTCCTTTTCATGATCAGTTGTTTTCTTGTGGTCAGTTCAAAGTGCATTTCTTGCTTGAGGTGGGAGTACCTCGAGGTTTTGGCTGCTGTGCAGAGTTGAGGAGGATCAAGAAGAACACCCGCCATGGGGGTGTAATGGCTGTAGGCAGTGCCTCAGACGGCTCAGCAAAGAGGTGGCGGCAGCTCTGCCTAGAAGCCCTTTAGTTCTTTTGGACAAACCTGAAAAATTCTGTACAGAGTAAGAAAGTAGATACTAAAAGTAGGTCCACCCGTGTCTGGTGGGGTCTGGTTTACTTTAATGCATTTATAAAAATCCCCATGGGGATGGTGTGCACAGTTAGATATTGTTGATAGTGTCTCAAAGCAGGGTTTGGGGAACGGAGCACATGACTCTGGTGTTGCTCAAATGCTCTGCCCGCTCACTTGCTGTTTAGCGGTTCCTCTCCAAAGCTCCCTGCTCCCACTGGCTTTCCCCCTGTCCGCCTGCGATAGCAGCAAGATTTAGACGGTAATTGAAAGAGTGGGAAACAGCACACTCTTGTGGGGCTGTGCCTTTTCCAGGTGCCTGGAACAAGGACAGGCTTCCCTCGGTGAGCACAGACGGTGAGGATTTCAGCAGCATCTCCCCATGGTGCTGCCTTTGTTCCATCCTGGCACCGGCCGGCAAACCCACCTCGCTTGAAGGAGAATTGTCGTTTAATTATGTCACCTGCAAATCGTTCTCTCTGAATGCAGCACGTAATTTTTACGGACAGTAGCAAACAGGCAGGTACAGAGGTTGGGCATGTGCTGTGTGAGGAGCAGGGCAGTCACTGTTGCAATCAGCACTGTTTCCTTAGCCACTTTTAAATACATCTAGTCAAAATCTTTTAGTGTCTTCAAAACCACTGGTCTGATTCTCATTTCACACTGGGTACATTGAATACTTCACTGGGCATGAATAGTAATTGTTTAGGTATTTCTTTATCAGCCCTAGAACCACAGAATTGTAGATTGGTTTGGCTTGGAAGGGACCTAATTTCTTTCTCCTTTTTTTTTTTTTTCATGCTAAAAAGTGGTTTATAGAGCTGGTTGTTGCAAAAGAAATTACTTCAGAACATGTAAATAATAAAATAATTTCTTGTTCTCTGACCACTAAAGAAATTTTGTTCAAACAAATCCATGAAGAACTTGGACTGCCAAGGACACAGCTGGGTCCCACAAGGTTTTCCACTCTCCTCTTTGGAGGAATGTGTCATGAGAGCATAAGCAGAGATTTTTAGGTCTAATACAATAATTCTCTTTGATAAAGCAGGAACTAAATCAAAGATGAACAAATGGAAAAGAATTAAATTCATGCTAGACATTAAAAAAATGCACCTCAAACAATGAGGGGTATTTTAAAAAGTCACTGTCCTATTAATAATACTTTCCACCCCTTTCCCTTGATCTTCTGATGACAAGCCTGACAGAGGCACTTTTTATCAGACACTGAAGCAATTTTGCTGCTGTCATGTGCCTTTCTTGATACACACGTATTAGTCACGCAGCCGTTTTATGTTCTTTAGCATATTTTAGTATATAATTAAAAATGTGGCTGTCTGCTACCAAGCAACCAAGCACATCAGGGGCTGGCTCTGTTCTGTCACCCGCAGTAGAAGGAAGGTAAAAAATAATAATAATCATGTGTTCACTTTTCAGTCTTAATTGTGCTCCAGTTCCTTGGCAGTGTTGTTACAGACACACACCAACTTCTGGAGACGGAGGTAGAGCCAATGTGGGGGAACAGCTGGCGGGTGACCCACAGCCAGGGCACTGCCACTGATGGCACATCAGCTCTAAATGTTGGGCTTTAATGTGTATATGTGGTTTTGTGACAAGTTTGGGTTCACTTCACCTCAGCCTTTCTGAGAGTTTGTCCCTGGACATTTAAAATAAGTAGCTCCAGCTGATGTTTGTATTGTTTCTCCTCCACTGAGGTAGAAGAGAGTAGGACCACTGCACTGACAGACACTGAGTGTTGGGCAGAAAATAACTGTACTTCGTTCATTTCTAGGTTATCTGGTGTGAAAAATGGCCAACCCAGATGCTCCAGACAAGGTAAACTACTTGTGAGTGTGCTCAGGTGATCACTAGAAGCACATCACATCCCCTCCTGGAGGCTCTCAGCACCTTGCCCCTCAGACTGCTGAGTCTCCCTTGTACTCCTAAAAAGTCTGGGTCACAGAATCATAGAATGTTTTGGATTGCAAGAGACACAGCAGGTTGTCTAGCCCAACCTCCCTGCTCAAGCAGGGTCATCCCAGAACTCATGGCACAGGATTGTGTTCAGATAGTTCTGGAATATCTCCAGTGAGGGAGACTCCACACCCTCTCTGGGCAATCTGTTCCAGTGCATGGTTGCTCTCCCAGGCAAGTAGCTCTTCCTCAAGTTCAAGTGGAATCTGTGCATCAGTTTCTGCCCATTGCCTCTTGTCCTAATGCTTGGCACCACTGAGAAGAGTCTGGCTGCATCCTCTTGCCACCCTCCCTTCAGATACTTCTGTACATGGGCCCTCACCTGTCTCTGTTGGACCGTCCTGGTCTGTTCCAGCCAAGGCTGGCAGTGCCGATGGGTCCCTGTGAGTGGCAGCGATGCTCTCCCGACCCAGTGGCTGCAGGAACTGGATGAATGAGCCTGTGTTTGATGGTCTGGGAAAAGGATGCAATTTCCCAGCCGCCCTCAGCCCCCAGGCTTGTTTAACTCCAGGCATTAGGGGATAATTTCTATGGGAAGTTGTGGCACTAAGGACAGCTATGTGCTACCTGGCAAAGATGTTACTATCTGTGTGAAACCCTGTCTTGAAACTGGAGAGCTGTTCTGTTCTGGAGAAGGGCTGAGGAGAGCTTTTTGTGTATTTTTAGGCACATCTTCTCCAGACTCAAGAGGAAAAGGGATTTACTATGTCAGCTCTATGTCCCACTTCTCCAGTCTCTTTGTCTCAAGCATGGGTAAATATACCTGGACACGCACTGCAAGCATTATTCCAAAAGTTTTTCACTTTTAGTAGCTTTTATTATTTTAGCAAAACAGAAGTCAGCACATCAGCACAAACTGATGTGAGAAAAAACATCAGGGAAAAAAAAAAGCTGTAAATAATTCAAAGGCTGTTTGTTGATTGCAATTCCTTTGATTGGACCTTCAGGGAGAAGGTTGGCATTACCTTTACATTTTTCACCATCAGCATCCAATATATAATCTACTCTGAATCTGCCAGGATCCTGAGATGTGACACTGAGGCTGCTTGAAGATGGGTAAACTTGCTTGGAGTCCTCTAATTTCTCTTGGTTTTCCCCAGCTGGCCTTACCTAACCAGAAGGAGTGGTCATAGGGAAGGAGTCCCAGACATCCAGGTGGGAGGACCCTGTGGCAGATGCTCTGTGGGGACACCTCGGAGTTCTGCAAAGTTGGCCAAGAGCCCAGCTTTGCTCATAGGCAGCACTGCTGCAAATCGTGCCTTGTTTGTCACATCAGGGCCTTGCAGGGGTTACCCAGTGAGACCATCACATACATTTAGGCAGCAAGAGGAGACTTGGCAGCATGGCCTCTGTATCTGGGAGTCCTAAGACATAGGAGTGTCATGCTGTCAAGATACAGCTTTTGTTGTGCTTCACAGCAGTGATAGCCACTGATCTATGGCTGGAGATGGTGCCTGTAATCAGAGTGTGTCATTACATTGGGTGCAAAGGCTGGCAGAGTAGTTTCTATTTTTTTTTTAATGGCGTGAATGAGCTGAGAAACAGGAAGAACACCAAGCAGAAAACAAGAAAGATGCCAAAGCCAGTGAGGGAGATAACCCATTTCAAATATTTTATATAGCTTGGAGATTTTACACAGTGCCATGCCATGGTCTGTGCACCAGCTACACTCATGATATGGCTGAGCCTGCTACACCTACTCATGTCAGGCATTCAAGCACAAGCAAGGGTAGGATACCACTGGGAAGGACCCCCCAGCTTGGATTAACCAAATTAATGAATAATCCTGCTCCCATTCCCCAACAGGAGACAGCTTGTTATGAACTATGCTACAGGCACTTGGTGGTTTCAAATGTGAGCAATCACTTCTTGAGCACTAACAGATTCCCTTTCAAGCAAAACGATTGAAAGAGCTCAGTCAGGTCAGATGCCAATATTCTTCTTGATCCATACAGCTCTGGAGTGTATGCAGTTTCACAGGTGCTTTTGTATTTATCTTGTTTAAAATTCAGTTCTTCCCACTAACTTAGAGGGGCAAAGGACTCAGGTGTGGGGCAGGACTGTCAGCTCAGACTCTCAGCTCTCAGAGAGCAGCCGGCTCTTCCTCCAGCGCTGTCCTGCAGTCCCTGACCCACAGCTTGTATGCTCTTTCCAGGGTCTCTTCACTGGTGTCATTGAATATCTCTGGAAGATAAGAGTTGTAGTTAATGGGACATCCAGAGGAGTGTTTTCTGGGTGACTGGGGGGGAACAGTGGCTCCTCCCAACAGTTTGTGAGAGTTTATTGTCTTGTAAGTGTGTAGAGACTCAACTTCATGGAAGTAGTTTGGATGGAAACTGACACCAAAGTTCACAACCTGGTCCCATGCATTGCTTCTACCTTAGGGGTTGGCTGGTTTTTATTTTTAAATCTTATAAGTAAAAATATTTTATCCCAGATACTGAAGAGGTACTATGTAATTTTCAACTATTAGTTCTAGGCACAGCAATACATTGAATTCCTTTTGCCAAGGATTATTTAACAAATCCTTTTGAATATGACAAAGGAATTTTTTCCCCTTTCGACCTTCAGTTGTCTTCCAGGGCATTGCATTTACCTGTTGGTGTGCAAACACCTTTGCAAGGTGAATTGGTTAACCATTATGCAATTAATTAGACCTCAGTACTCCGCAGAGTTCTGGAGGTTGTCCACAACAGTGATCCTGTCTCTTGATGGCTTTATCATGATGTGAAGAAAAGCACTAGAAAGCTCAGAAATGCTCAGCTGAGAACCCCAGGGCACGTTCCCTAGCATGTTCCTGTGCTGGGATGCCCCTCAAGTGCCCACCCCAGGGGCTCCCTGGGTCCCTCACGGCTGTACCTGCTACGCCCAGGCCGGTGGGCAGAGGCATCCGGAGCTGTCCCCCACTGTGCTTCAGGCGTTCCCTCAGGGCTGTCTTGATGAGGGCCCAGCTGCAGCCGCTGTGCCAGACTGGCAGCTCCAGGCCCCTCATGCACTGGAGGATCTGCTCCTTCTCCTCGGTGGCGATGAGCCCCCGAGTGTGGGCGACGAACGTCATGAATGCCATGTCGACATTCACAGCTTCCCCGTGCATCAGCGATGGCAAAACCCTCTGAAACACAGCGAAGGTGGGTGACAGAAAAGGGTTGGGGTTGTCAAAGAGGAAATAAGTAGAGCTTTTTTTCTAAAAGCGCTCCTGAAAATTGAAAAATTAAATTCCACCCGTTGCGGTCACTGGGTGTTTATGGGTTGTGAGGTCATCTGTTTTACATGTGATTAGTTGCATCTAAAAGATCCCATAGGTGTCCAGGATCTAATTCCCCTCCCATCTAAGTCATTGATAGAACATCCATGGGATGGAGGGAAGAGCTATGAATTTTGGATAAGGTCTAGTCATCCCCCCTCATTCCTCCGTGGCAATCTCTCCTCAGTAATACGGGCAATAGTTTTCATGCCTTTGTGCTATTATGGCTTGTGTTGGTGATTTCAAGTGGCTTCAGTGAAATCTTGTGATCTCTGTGCTTCAGTAAGAAGTAACAGGCCCTGAGAATAAGAAACATGGGTAGAGGTGTGGGAGAAATAGGACAGGGGAAGGGGTCCCTTTGTCCAAAAGAGCCAGGTTGGTGTGTTGGGTGATCTGGGGTAGCATGTGTGGATCTGGAGTTGAGCTCAGTTCATTTTCACAAAGTTTTCATGCTGTCAATTGACTTTTTAAAATTTTTTTGTTTAAAATAGGTGTTGCCATATAAAATCTGTCACTCACCATTTCCAGCTCTGGGCTTATAAGGTGACCAAAATCAACCAGTCTGTCCAGGTCATCCTCCCAGAGGTTGGGAGCCAGCTCTTCCAGCATGGTTTCAATGGCAATCCTGGTAGTCTGCCGTGCAGCATCCTCGTGGTCAGCAGAGCTTCTGCAGGACTGGAACTTGGTGTCCAGCAGGTATTTTCCATGGCTCTTGAGCAGGTCAAACAGCCCTTTGTGTTTCATGAGGGCCATCTGGGACATAGAATAGAAAAATAATTAAGGATAGTTACCCAATCCTTGTATGTGCTGTTGGAAATCTGAGTGTTTCAGTAGATTGGACTGTAATATCATGTTAAACACTAACAAAAAACCACCTGCAGACATGATACATGGACAAGTTCTACCTATGCAACCTGAAAAATGTTTCTTAGTAGGCACCGTTCCTGGTTAGCGTGGATGTATTTGGTATGTGTTCAACAAGTCTCTAGGAAATGTGACCTGGCGGTGTTACACATGTTCAGCTGTGGGCAGTGAAGTTTTGTGCAAAAGGCAGCGTGGAAATGCTCAGTGGGATTCTGGGAGCACTGGAGTGCAAGTTTTCCTGCTACTGGGCAGCTCTGCCTGTGCTGGGAGTTTGCTACATGCTCCTATAGCCCAGCAGACAACTTGTAACGAGCTTCGGTTTTTTGTGTGCCTGAAAGACTGGATGGTGGCCATCCCAAAAAACCTCTAATCCTTGGGGTTGCTCTTCAGACAGAGGAAGGTGGGAAAGCACTTCAGTATAGAGAATACAAGAGTTTACAAGTGATTTACTTTTTAGAAGGGCATATTTTTCACCATCTGACTTGGGCATTAGCCCCCTCCTGCAGTGGGGACTGGAGACCTGCAGGTTTCCCTGTGCCTGCCAGAAACCTCCAGATATCCTGGGGATTTCCCACTGTGTAAGCACTGAAAAATGCTGCTGATGAACTGATCTCTAATACACTTTAATAGCTTGAACTCTGCTTTATCAAAAGTTTCCAAAGCTCTCCAGGCATAAAGCCATTTATTGCGCACTTCCCAGGTAATTTTTGGAGTAGAATTTGCCTCTCAGGAGATTGATTGACCACACTTGACATACAGGGTGAGGTAGGTGCAAATGATCTTGCAGATTATTAATCCCCAGGATAATGAGCCTCATGTTCTCTGCCAGGAGTTCATTATAGAGTGCCATGGATCAGACTCAACAGGAAGATGTTCCGCTGTGTCTGAATCTGGCTAGGAGTTTTGGAGTTTATTCCTCATTGTTAGCACTAGATATTATGTGTAAGGGATGTTACGGCACATTTAGCAACTGTAAAAATCTATGTATATGTACAGGCTCAATGAGAGTTAAAAGTCCCTGTGCCACCTTGATCGTCCACCTTGGTTTCTCTAAAGTTGTTCATGCAATGCTCTGGATGGCGCTGGACATTTTACCAGCATTTCAGTACTTAAAAGTGTTTATAAGAAAGATGGGGACAGATTCTTTAGTAGGGCCTCTCATGACAGGACAAGGGGTGATGGTTTAAACTAAAAGAGGGTAGGTAGGTTCAGACTAGGTATAAGGGAGAAGTTTTTAAAATGAATGTGGTGAAATACTGAAACACGTTTCTCAGGGAAGTGGTAGATGCCCCATTTCTGGAAATATTCAAGGACTTGTCGGATGAGGCTTTGAGCAACCTGATTTAAGGGAAGGTGTCCCTGATGACTGCAGGAGGGACTGGACTTGATGACCTTTAAAGGTCCCTTCTGCCCCAAACCATTCTATGATTTCAGTTTTGCAAACTGCAGCTGCAAAAGTTCATACCTTTAAAATTTCACCAAGGCCATTGGAGATGTGTCGCCGAGGGATGCTCTGAATAAATGATCTGTCCAGAAAACTGGCTACTGGGGGGGTGTAGCCCCCGAGCTTGTTCTTGCACTGCAGAAAGTTCACCCCAGTCTTTGCCCCCACGCTGGCATCGACGTAAGAGAGGAGGGTTGTTGGGACCCGAATGTAGGGGGTACGTCGCCTGTAGAGCGATGCGGCAAGTCCTACGATGTCCAGGCAGACGCCCCCTCCGATGGCGATGATGGGCTCAGCTCTCCTGTCGATGCTGAAGTCCTGGACTTCTTGCAAGATATTCAAGACCAAGTCCATGGATTTTGTTTCTTCGGTGGTGGGCAGGGAGAGGATTTTGTGATGAACATCATTCTCTTCAAAGTATTCTCTGACTCTGGAGCCATAAAGTTTGTCAACAACTTCATCTATGACGATAAAGCGCCTCAGTTTCCTTTTGCTGGTAGAGGTGAGCTCTAGTTGCTGGGGGTCAGTGATGTGACCCCAGAGCAGTGTAGTGTTGGAGGGATCCAGAATATTGTATGTTTCTACCACCTTGTAGCAAAAATATATGGGAGCTTCAATTGTCCAGGAAATCCCACCTTCGGAGATGCACTCACCTCTGGCAAAGATCAGAAAACATTGTTTGAAGTCACTATATTCCTATTTAGTCCTTTGCGTATCTGGACTAGCTGGGTGTGGCTAAGAGGTGAGGAATGTGAAGTCTCCTGCATCTCTCTCATGCACTGCAAAACCATGGGACTGTTGGGGTGGAACATCCTCCTGGGCATCAGAGCTTAGCAGCTCCAGTGCTGGAGAAGCTCTCCCAGGTCTTAGTGAACAGTCAAATGGTTGAATTCTTACATGGCCTTGGAAAAATGCAGACCAAGAAGGGCTAGAGCATGCTTTTCTTGCTGGAAAATAAAACCCCATAAAAGACTCAGCCCAGTTATTTAAGCTTCCAAAAAGGGAGTGGGGAAGAGTAGAGGTTGCCAAAATTTTCCAAAGTATTTATGGCAGAAGCATCCTCTGATGATATATCTAGGTGATAGGAGTTGATTTGTTCCTGCCTGTCTACATACAGCCACACACTTCTACAAAAAACTGTTTCTACAATGCTCCGGTTGAACCAGTGGTTCTCTGCCTTGAAATAAGTATGATAGAAATAGGAAGTGCTCCCAGACAGGGTAAGAAAATGATCTGAGGGTTGGAAACACATCCATACTGGAGTCTGAAAGTATAAATAAAACCCAACATGTAACATCTATCTAAACCAGTGAAAAACACAGCACTACCACCCAGCTATCCCTTCTGTGGGACAGGAGAGGCAGGGGAAAAACAAGTTGGAAATCAAGCAAGGGAGAAAAATGGGAGAAGGAAACAGCAAAATGTATTTTATATGAAACTATTTCTTAAGATGGAGTTGGGTAAAAATTAATGTTTCTGTGAGCATTTGTTTTGCTCTTTGAGTGAGCAGCTGGTTCAGATAATCAGATTTCCTTACATGCCCAATTTCTCTTCACATGCCTGAACATTCACTTCTAGGTTTAAATAGATGCTACTCTACTTTCTTTACCAAATTGTCTCTAAGTCTATCCGTAAGCTTTATAACAGTTAAAGGAAACCAATGAGGATTTACACCTTTCAGAAAAATTCTTCTGGGCTTTTAAAATGCAGTACATATTACAAAATGCATTATGAACATGTTAAAGTGAATATCTACCTTATAGCTGTACCTTAATTTCACATGCCTCCAGCTCTGGTATCTCGCCTTTCTAAGAGACAGGATGGTTTGGAATGTTAGTTGGTTGAATCAGCTTTGGGCGCTGGATGGCACCCATTGCAACCCCTCTGCAGTATGAAAATCGCAGTGAATTTGAGGCTGAACATTCGGTTGTTGGAGCATATGTTAACTGAGGGTTTCTCTGGGTGTTCTGGGTTCATCCTGCTATTGACTGAGTTCCAGCAGACTGCTTTTGGGTCTGCTGAAGTCCTGCTCTATCTGCTGCAGCTCTGCCTGAGCGATGCTCGTGTGCAGTCGTTCACTGCCAGGGCTGGTGAAGGTCCCTCTGACCTGACTGAGAAAAGGTTTTGACTTGTGCCATTGAAATCTGAGCATGATTTCTGACATGCGAAACAGAGCTGTACTAAGAAAGATCTGCATCACAAATGGGACTCCATGTGCTCATGAAAAGAAGTGTTCTGTAATTAAGGGCTAATTAACTGGAGAGATGTAATATCAGCAAAGAGCTGTATGTATCTCTAGGGGAAATTTCGTCTCTCTGTTCTATGTGAAGCAGCATTTGGTGACTTCTGCCATTCGAGAGATATGTTGAGGGGTTTGGTCCTGTCAGGGCCTTTTAGATTTTCCCACCTACCCATTTCATTTATCTGCAACCACCTCTATAAACACATCCATCTTCCACGCCTGTGCACAAGCTTTTGCACACAGATTGTAAAAAATAGCCTGAGTGCAGAATGCAAAAGTCCCTCCATAAGCTTTTCAGAAGTTTAAAGAAACTTCCCATCTACACAAATGGATAAAATTCCCTTTGTAACTTGACCAAGTCACACCAAGGAGAACAGCAGCTACCTGTGCTGCCATATTACACATGTTCTGAAGCCCACTTTTCACAGGGTTGTGCATAGAGGTGGGGTTGGACGGGGCTCTGAGCAACCTGATCTATTGGAGGGCATCTCTGCCTACAGCAGAGGGGTTGGATTTGATGACATTCAAAGGTCCTCTCCAACCAAAACTATTCTGTAATTCTGTAGCGGTGGGTTTAAGCCGCAATGGCGCACAGGATGGCTTTTCCTTCTGAGATCCATCCCACCAACAAAACCGCCTGGTTTGGCCAGTCAGAGCCATCCAGTGCCATCGCCAACAAGCAACATGGCCTCCTATACTTACATTTTTGCCTCGGAGAGGGTGATCTCGTCCTCACTGTTGGACAGGGTTTCTCCTTTCTTGATGCGGCACCACGTGCTCTTGACTCGCACCAACTGGAAGTCTGTCTGCCGGGGCTCCTGGGCCATGGTACCTGGGACTGCTGGAGCACAGTCCTCTTCTGATGCTGGCATGCCTCCAGAAGGTAAAATCTCCCTGTTCAGAGACCTCCCATCACTGGGTGTCTTTGAGGTGGTTTTTAAAGGCTTCAGGTGACCAGGCATTGGAAGGGGAGGTCTCGTCTGCACAGGAGAGACTAATTACAAAACTAAGATTATCTAATCTGGGATGCATGTTAGGGGTGGCAGGAACGTTTGAAGACACGTGTGAGTACGAGGATGGGGTTGTATAATCAGCTGGTTTTATAATGCTTAAGAAGTACAATAGGAGTGCATGCATTAACTTCCAACATGATGCCCTACAGCAAATTTAAAGTTATGAAAGGCAGTTTGTGTGATTCTTCACATCATTCAGGAACCTCCTTTGCTGAGTAGAGCCTCTGATCTGGCTGCAGCTCTGAGCTGTTCTTATGGGGTGAGACAGGAGCAGATACCAGCTGGAGTATCTGGAGATTAATACCAGCTGGTTAAACCTCTTTTGAGGTCACATTATTGGGATTCTCTTGAATTGAGGAACAAAATTATATATAAATACATGTTTTGGCCGTTATGGTGGGTTTAAAAAATTATCAGAGAGAATTTCTCTCCAGAAGGGCTGTTTGGGGCATGAGCTGAGTTTTGATCCCCACGTGACTGAGGGATGCACAATTCACTTTTCCGTATGATCTTCCAGCTGGGGCTTTTGAAGGGCCCCAGGCTCAGCTTGCCACACCAAGTATTCCCTTGGTATTCCCAAGTATTCAGCAATGTGAGCTGAGCACAGGAAGATCTTCCTTTGATTTCATCAGCAGTGCCTGAAGTCATGAACCCATCTTTGCCACCTTCTCGACCATGTTTCTGAAAGCTGTCCTTGTTCCGAACAAAGATCAAGAAAACCAAAAACAGATGTAAAAGCAGAGGCTGGAAAGATGGGTCTTTAAGAACCACTTCATTGCTTAGAAGGCTTAAAGCCAAACTCACTTAGGACCTTTCATCTGTCTCAAAATTACTATTGGGAAAGAGGTGGAAGAATAATCTCCAAAGCCACTAAGCCCTACTCCAGAAAGGGTCTAACCCCTGACTCTAGGGCTGTGGCTGGGTTCATTGCCAGATGGCAATGAACTTTGCCAAGAAGACAGACTCTTATCCCCACTTTACAGAAGAGGAAAACAGACTCACAGAAATGAAAAAACTTGCCCAAAGTCACCTTCAAAGCTAGTGGAAGTGGATGAAATGGCATACTAAAGCTCTTAGTCTGTTTACAAAATACTCGTCTGACATTTTAGCTCCCAATCTAAACACAATTTGGATTGCTTTCTGCAGGAACTGCAATTCTAATGCAGTTTGTTGTTTACTAAATCATAAAATAAGATAATCTTAGGTATGTCAGAAGGTCTGTCCTCTTCATCTTGTTTATTTGTTTTAATTAATAACAATCCACTCAGCATTGGGACCCATTTTATTTGCTTTTCTTTTACTCTTTTTCCCTGTGCATTCGCTGATTCTCCATTTATGTACTCCCCTGTTCTGTTCTGGAAGCACTGAAATATCTTCTGTCTCATCTGAGAAGTTAAAAAATTGGCTTTCCAAAGTCCATCTGCTTGCCAGCACCAGCACCCTGTACTGTCCATTCTGCAGAGTAACTGACAAGAGCTTTGTGTGAACACCTGTCCACCTCCCCTGCCCAGCCCTGGGCTCTCTCCACACACTTTGCAGGTAAACTGAGGTAATCAAGTGAGCCCAGTGTGATACATTCCAGAGCTGAAAGATGCCGTTCTGGTTACGGGGGAGTCCATATTTCCTCATAAACTACAGCTTGTGTTTCATGTGTGTGAAAAGGAGACAGCCAACCTTGGCTCCATCACAGGCTCTTTAATGACGTTGCTTTAATTCCTCACCAGCCGTTTCTGCCCCAACTCAGCACAGGCCATCTTAGGCTTTTGGACAGCTTGGATGCTCCTACTGATGCCTCAGCCAATGCATTCCTGGGACCCTTTCTGGGTGTTCGAGTCAACTGGTGCCCAACTGGCACAATCAGCCCCAACCCATGCAGAGGGTTGCTCTGATGTTTCGCTGTACGTGGCAGTGGTGACCTTGTAGATATCCTAGAGTTCAGAGTCCCAGGATTTTTTTGCCTCATACCTGGAGATCTAGCTGGGACTATTCATAATTTAATTTATTATTATATTATTATATATTAAATTTATTAATATATTATAATTTAGTCTGTGATATGTAACAAGAAAGTTACGAAACTTCTGACTACCTCCTTGAGAGCCAGCAGCTTCCCAAGGTCAGGATGTGAATTCATTCTTATGTAAAGCAAAGGCTTTGAAAGTCGGCTCCTTTTGTTGTTCTTTTTCATGTCAGATGCTGTTGGGTCCCACCTGCTGCATGTGCTCTGGGTGGGACGGGCCGGTGCAGCTGCAGCGGGTGCAGCCCCCGCCCGGGGCCATCCTCCCCGAGCAGCCTCTCCCCAGGGCTGCGGCTCTGCCCGGGTGATCGCGGGGAAGTCCGACCTTTCCACGGGCACCTGAGCACCGACCTGCTACTCTGTGGAGGCAGCAAACCCACTGCAGCGTCTTCTGAGGCTGGGGGACAAGAAGAAACATGCACCATCCTGCAGGTAAACTCCCTGTGTGTGTGGGGGGAGCTCCAGAAGAGATGGAGGGGACACGGCGTGGTGACCCTGTCCTTTGTCCTCACCTTCCCCATGACCTGCAGACTGTGGGTTGGCAAAGAGGAGCACAGGGTGGGTTTATGTGGGAGAGGAGAGGGGCTGAGCAGGGGAGATGAGGCTGCAGGAACCTGTAGTGGAGGGAGGAAAAGAAAGGGATGGGAAGGTGGACATTGACAGTGCCAAGAAAGCTTTGGCAGTGACTGATTTCTGATGGGATTGGGATGCTTGATTTATAATAATTCCTCTCCGTAATGGAGCACTGGGGAGATTCAGCTTTTCTAGTTCATTTCCTAGCAGTAGAACCTGTAGAAAATGTTGTAAGTTTTCCTTTCTTTCCCTTGAACTTCAAAGTTCAGCTCCCTGGTTTCTGTCACAAGCAGCAACTTCCCCACTATCTGCTTCATCCCCCTCTTCCTCCTCATGCTCCAGTCCACTACCTGTCCCCATGCCACCCCTGCTGGCTTTGCTGCAGGCTGTGACACTACAAATGCTGAGGCTGAACTTCAGCTGAGCTCTGCTCAGACACTCCTGCAATGATTACTGGCCAGGCACTTGGGTTTTGACCACACTGCCAGCTCACCTTGGCTCCCACATGAGCCAAGACTTGCCTGTACCCCAGTGCATGAACCTGCCAGGCTTGTGGGTGGTGGGTTTGGAGCCACTGAACAGCCCCAGATGTGCCACAACAACCCTCCTTCTTCACTCTGCTACAGCTCCATCCATACGGTGGGTGCATATCACAGCTGGGATTAATGTGTTCGGGTCTCTCCTCAGGGGCTGCAGTTCTGTGTGCAGGGTTCTGGTAGGGTAGGGAAACAGCTCCAGCAGTGCATGGTGGTTTCCATAATCATCACCTGATAAAATGTCACAGCTGAGGTGTGTTTATACACTAGACAAAGTAGTGAGTGTTGTGATAAGCTGTTGTCAATGCCTGAGATGCCTTGCTGAATATGATGGCTGGAATTGTTTGGGATGATTTTGTCAGACTGGATTTCCCAGTGTTCACCAGCACAGCTCCTGCCAAAATGCCTGGCACTGGAGCACCAAGCTGTTTGGCAGCAAAGTGTTCAGGTGGAGCAGGTTCAGTGATCTGCCCTGGCTGGGAAGGGGAGCTTTTCTGGAAGACATTGCTGGGGCTGCAAAGTAGATCTAGAGGCTGGAAGGTGAAATGACAGTAGTCCAAAAACAGGAACCAAAAATCTGGTCCTACATGATTGAATGTGGCATCTTTGCTTTGTTTTTGCCAAATCCAGACTCTCACGATTTCTTCTCTATGTGCCTCCTCCTCAGCAGCCCCCTGCAAAGACTGAAGTGTCCTTCTATTTTCCCCACCTAAAAATTGCCATCTAGGTACAAGCTGCAGAGTTTAATTTCGCTTCTAGAGTGTCAGGTCCATCCAGGGCATTGCATCACCTGCCTGCTCAGGAGACACAGATATCCCACACAAACAGTCTTGTTTACTGATTAATATAGTCCAGCGGTTTGAGGTTGTACAAACCTGTGCACTAAAATGAAGCAGTTTTTCTGGAGTAATATTAAAAAAAAAAAGTAGTTATGTAAAGTTTAGCTCCCCTTAGTGCCCAGAGCCTTGGGCTGGGCAGTCAGCCCCGAGCTTTGCTCTGACTTGTCTGGTGCTTGCATAAATGAAGGCAATTCTGACCTCTGCTGTTGGCCCAAAGCATCACCAGGCTGCAGAGAAGTGCAACACTTCCTGAGAAGATTATACAATCTTGGAGAGAGAGCTGCTCTTGGCTCCTTCCTGCGCCCTCTCCCCGGCAGCCGCTCGTGTTATAACACAGGTTACAAAACAGCGGCAGGGGAGCCTCGTCTGCCCTTGTGTGGCAGGCGATCCTTGTCTGTTACTCATCAAGAAGGATAACATGATGATAGATAAAATCCGACATGGATTATAAACATGTTTCCCCCCCCCCCCTTTAATTACAAAAAACCTCCCAAACAACCTCAGAGCGCTCGTCAGGGAGGATGAGCAGATCCCAACCTCCGGCGTTCCCCAGCTGTACAGAGGGAGCCGGGGGATGTTCCCCCACGTGGTGGTGAAAATGCTGCGGAAAGAGTGTGTGTCCTCTTTGCTAAACGTGTATCTGGGCTCAGGTCAGCAGCTGGCGTGGTTTGGGAAGGGGATAATTATATTCCTGCGCTTGCTGTTTGTTATCAAACTGCTGAATGAGATATAAGCTGTCCCAGATGGCAAGGAATGGGCAAGAGGTGTAAATCATCCTACTGTAGAATCACAAAATGGTTTGGAAAGGATCTCAAAGATCATCCAGTTCCAACATGGACATGGACACCTTCCACTAGACCAGGTTTCTCCAAACCCTCGCCTTGAACACTGCCAGGGATAAGGCAGCCACAACTTCTTTGGACTGCCTGTGCCAGGGACTCACCAACCTCTCAGTGTAGAGTTTCTTCCTAATATCTAACCTCTTTCAGTGTGAAGCCATTCCCCCTTGTCCTGTCACTCCAGAACCTTGTAAATAGACTTCATTTTTCTTGAAGGTTCTCTTCAGGCACTGGAAGGCTGCAGGTGTGAAGCCTGTCCTCTTTTCACTCACTCCACCTCCATCTCTGCAGCTTTACCATCACAGGGAATAAAATCCTGCCAGGGGCAATCTGCTCCACCCCAGTTACACTCACAGCCTCTTGTCCTGTGTCTCTGAGATCTGGTCTAGCAGATGCTTTTATAACCCAGCACGTGCTCTTACATTTGAGGAGTGCGGGGTTTTCTATGAATTTTGTCTCCTTCTCTGGGGCCATGGATAGTTCTGGTCCAGGGCATTGCTGCTATAAGGGTTTTTCTGGCATATTAGAGCAAGTCCAGTGCCGTAAACAGCATTGCTTTAGCTCCAGGGCCACCAATACATTGTCATGTTTCTGGCTTGTGAAAAAGTGCTGAGAGTTTTGCCGTGTGGTGCTGGTAGATTCAAGCAAGAGCAGTTTGGGAAGTGGTGGTTTTTTTTTCATTTCAGAAACCACAGTTGGACACATTGCTGAGAACCTTCTTAAAGCCAAAGAAATAGCCCTCAATGACTCTCATGTACCTGAGCAGCTCAAGAATTACTTACAAAAAGCCCTTGATGTTGCACTTGGACTAGACCCTTACCTGGGTGCAATGGCAGTCTCTAAGAGGTACGGACTCTCTTTTGTAACCTTGTACTTTTGTCTGTGATTGTATGAATATGTTCTTTGATTTTCTGTCCAGAACATGCCAAAAATGTGGGGAACAGCAGGAGGATGAAGAACTGCACTTAAACATGTAGCAAAGTGTGCAGGAATTTGTGAGTGCCTGTATGTATCTATGGCCTGGAGGAGAGGAGGTGAGAACAAGATGTCCTGACTCTAAATTCTGGGAGACACTCTCCAAGCTGACTGTTGACTATGGCAAAGCCTGCGTTGGACCATATCCTGGGGAACCCCAGCACACCAGAATCCATGATTTGCCTGCTGGAAGGCTCGAAGTGTGAGCTCCTGAATCAAATTGGTGCTGGGATAAATAAAGAATAAGGAAAACCTGCACCACTGGATCCGCCCTCTAATAACAGCCTTCATATGTAGCTTTTATCTCCAAGTGCTCAACAAACATTAATTAATCTGCTAAATAAATTATTCTAGTAACTAAACTAATTAATTAAACTAATTTAAGGTATCATTAATTCAGAAGTCCAACTGATACCCTCATTATTCTTTTTTGAACTACAGTGTATTACCCAGCCATGTGGGGTCTGCTAAACAATTCCCATCTATCAGTGTACATTTTGATATGTGGAAAAAGCCAGTTCTGTCTAAAATTGACAATGTGTAAACTGTTCCAGGCTGTGGATTATGGGAACGCTGAGTGTTCGCTCTGTTGCTGAAATAATAGCTGATAGTTGTTTGACTTACACTTGCTGTAGGATAATAGCTATACATTATCTTATTAAAGTTGTTAAAGCATTTGTGAGGGGCAGAAAAGAGGTTATATGAAATGTTCTACTCTTTAAGTCTTGGATTATCTGAGTGTGGCTGACACGGGTTATGAATTTTTTCTCATTTTACTGAGGAGTGAGGGGGGGGAGCTGGAGGGAAAAAAAAGCAGAAATGGCTCTAAATTCTGGCCTGCAGAATGATTTTGTGTGGTTACTTTCTTCAGATATGGTAATCTAACCTGTCTGGGGGCTATGGACTTCTTCCAGCCATCTGTTTCCTTCCCTATGTAATAGGTAGCATCTCACTTCATCCAGAGATATTGTCACAGGCCTGACTTCTGTGAGATTGGATCCGGAGACACCTTGTTTTCTATGCAGCTTGTGGGGAAAATTCATTTTTTCCCATCTTGCAAAAAAAGTTTAGATTTTACATCTTTTCTCCTATTCTGCAAGGAAAACTTGGGTTTGGTTTGGGGGTTTTTTTGACTGAAACAATCATGCGAAAACTGACCAAACCTGGCCAGGGTAACTCGAGTAGTTTACTCAAAAGCAGAAGATACATAGAGATCTGTCTGGGACTGACTGGCTATGGGAAAGATTTGATGTTGAGCTATAGGGAACATTTTCCTTTGGCCCTATAGCTCCTTCTTCCTCAGCCCCTGTGCCTGGGGAGGATGCCAGCGCTGAGATGGGCTTATTGCCAAGCCAGGTCCTCCTAGGGCTGAAATTCAGAATATTTGTAATGCTTCTGGACTAGTTTTTCATGGTCATGCACTGATGGGGGTTTTCCAGGAGTTCCTTCTTCATTGCTGCTTTTTATGAAGGACAGTCAAATTTTTGGTTGCTACCAAAATGTTGATACACGTTTCTTTCTTTTTTTTTCAGAAGAACTTCACCTGGCCAGATCCCAAGGGATGCTGAAGGAGCTGAAAGCAGAGTTAGGCTCCATGAAGCACGTGCCTCTGGCTCATTGAATGGTAAGTCGCTTAACCAAGGGGATAAAATGGCGCCACATGGGTGTAAAGTTTATCCCTGAAGTTGAAATTATCATCTTCTATTTTGTCTTGAGTGAAGAGAGGGTGAATGCCGTGGAAATGTGGAAAATTACAGGAAAAGAAATATACCAGCTTCCTGTAGGATTTGCTCTTCCTTTGGCATGAATTTTCTGTGTCCCATTCCTTGTACTCATGCACACGTGCCCATGCTTTAATTCACTGTGCCAGCCCCCTCCCTTAGTGAGCAGCAAAGGGATCATCACCCCTATTGGAAGGGGAAGGAAGGGAGAAATCGTTTTGGTTGGGTTTGGAGGTGTCTGGCAGGAGCTGATGTGGTTTTTGGAGTGGCCAAGCATTGTACCTTCACAAGCAGCAATACCCAGGCTTGTATCCCCATATAGAGCCTATTACACTAAATCTATTCCCAGATTCATTCTTCCCAGATGTTCCCATCTTTGGAGTAATATATCATCCCAGTGAAATACTCTTATAATGTATTACACTAATACATTGTTCGAAGGACACCACTGATGATAAATTTCTTAAATGATGGTGCTGTCTAGGGATAATGACTCTAAGAGCAAATGCAAGGTAATGTAGTGACTTTTTTTTTTTTTAACTGGATTCTAGAAAGAATATGGAGCCATCTCAGAGCCATTTTCCTGTGGGGGGAATGTTAAAATATGCAGTATTTCAAGCACTATTTAACAAGCACTTGAACAATAGCAGCATTAATGGTGAAGGTTCTACATTTAAAACCAGTCCCTTTATTCTGTTGTCTGTTAACAGCATTTTAGATGAAATTTTGTCAGATTCTGTTGTTAAACTCTTATTTGAGAGTGTTTTAAGATCAGGATTTTGGGTTTTTTTTTAATGAAAACTTAAAAGGCACATATAATTTAATTTGTGAACAGGCTGCAGTCTTTCCTATGGTTTTATTTTTAAATTTTCATCCTTGTCTTTCCACAGGCCAAATTTTTAGGATGTTTGTTCATATGATCAGAGCCAGGAAGATTTTATTAATTGGCAAGCTTAAAGGTTACAGTATCTTTGCTATTGCAGAGGAATTGCCAGAGGATGGCAAAATCTTTGCATGTGCAGAAGAGCCCTATCTCGGAGTGAACAGCCAAGAAGCATTTGATTATTCCTCAGATGACAAAAAGATAAGCATTCGAGTGGGACCAGTGGCAGACACCTTGGAGGTAAAGTCAGTTGGAGGGGGAGTTTGGGCGCTTTTGTGCAGAGCAGATTGAAGAATTTTGGATAGGTTCTATTTCCTGCACACAAAATGCTGGATGGTGGCCCTGGTTTGCTTGCAAATATGTGAAGACACGGAGTGATTTCTTATTCACAATGTATGATGCGATGGCTCTGTCACACAAGATTGTTCTATTTCCTGTTTTTTAACTAAAGTCCTGCAGCTTTTTGATCAGAGGAATCACAAGCTCTCGATGTAGGTCAATAGGTTTCAATGGCAGTTTTACTGAATGATTTGGGTTTTGCCTCAAATTCCAAATGCAACAAACAGGAAGAGTGTATCTCCAAGGACAGCTGTGCTCACAAGAATTGGGAAAGTCCTTGAGGAGATTGTAATTCAGCCACAACCTTTCTCTATTTCCCCCCAGTGAAACTCTGTGGGGAATTAGACCCCAATTTCTCACTTCCAGAGCAACATGATGAGCTTCAGACAAACAAGGCATTTGCTGTATTTGTTTCCTTCTGACTAGTGACTCTGTCCCAAGAAAGAGAAAAGCTTATGACTGCCAGCAGCTCACATTTAATTCCAGTTTATGGATCTCCAGGACATTGCTGCAGTTCCAGCATGTGAATAGGTGATGCCCATGCCAGGCTCATTAAATAGCCTTTCTATTATTAATACAAACCCATTTGATCTGATTCCATTTTCAATCTAGACGTGTCAGTGTGAGCTTGATTGTAACTTTATTTGCATTAACAGGCACCATATTTATTTCTAAAATGAAATGGCCAGGAGCTTTTTGACCTCTGGCTTTCATGACCTCCAAGTTTGATAAGAAAGAAACAAAGAGCTTTGCCAAGTATATGAATAAACGAAATGTTACAGATCACCTGCAATGTGCAGCATTTAAAATCCCAGCTCCCCGCAGTGAGTGTGAAATTAATTGAATTGCTGTTGCTCTCTAGTGCCCATTCTGTGCAACTGACTTACTGTGACTGAATTAAAATATCTAGAGGCAGGCAGAGTACATGCTGTGTAGAGATTAAAGAAGGGAGCAAAGACATGAAAATTAAATCCTTAAAACAGAATGTTGCAATTGATTTTATATCCTCCGATTGCAACATGAAGGCACATCCTGACCCCTGTTCTGCAGGTGCTCAGGACTTCAAATACCTCTCGGAGCTGTTGGGAACAGAGATGCTCGTGTTTGGCAGGAGAGATCCCAGCATGGGATCTGCTCTGTGCAGGCTTTCTACACTGGCCTCCGAGCTTTTTTAGCCTAATCTGGCAGATATTTTGTCATTGGTATCTAGACAATCAGGATTGTCCTACAGGTTTAATCCACAACTACGGTAAGTGCTGAAGCAATGAATTTGGTGGCCTCTCTGGTGCCTTTGCGTTTTGGATTCCTTGAGGTTTGTCTGGCTGGAGTGGGGCAGACATGTGGGAACACACCTCTATGCATAGAAAAGGCTTAGGCAAGGATTGCCTTTGTTGCCTGTGGTGTCTGCAGCTCTAGCTTTCATTCCTGTCCCATTGGAGAAATTAGAGAGCAGAGATGGTCAAACACCACTTGCTCTTTGGAAGTGTCTCATGCAGTTTTGTTGCAGTGGTGTCCATGGCTGAATTTTGCTTCTGAGTGCAATAGAGCAGGATTACTCCTTATCTGCTGCTCCTCAAATTAGCTCCTGCCAAATATCTGAGATTTTGACCTGTCAAGGTATGCTAAGTACTGAACAGGAGCCACAGAGCTCAAGTACAAAGTGGGGTTAATTTGGTAGCTGAGGGTACAATGATAAAACTCCACCTTTCTTACACGTGAGGCATTGACACTTCCAAGCTGGATGAGGTCCCCACCAAAGCATGTAACTCACATACACCATGGCACAAGCCTCTGTGCCCAATGGCCCCAGTGATTTTTACGTATTTTCAGGGGAAACCTTTCCTTTTGTTCAGTCTCAGGTACAGGTGCCTTCAGTGGGAATTAGCTGCTTTTCAATGTGTACTGGGCCACCATTTACAAACATTTCCCAACAAGGTCCTTAAGTCTAAACTCTGTTGTGCTGTGCCTGTATAACATGCCTTGCCCTGTATCTGCTGCCAGCAAGAGCCTGGTCCTGCACAAAGAGCTTCTTCAATTCCCAGTGGACATTTTCTTGAACAATGGATGCAGGATTGAGTCCGGACAGAACGCAAACCACCAGGAAATGATTCCCATCCATGATTTTGATCCTTCCATTTTAAAATTGAAAACGAAACACATAAAATAACACTGTGTTTGCAGACGATTCTGCTGATTGCAGGGCATTGTGTAAGCATGTCGGGCTTTGCTTTCTTCTTTTTTCCCTCCTTTTAGCAGACAGAATAGGTGAAGAGGTTGAGCTGCAGATCTCATTTCTCCTGTTTTGCTGCTTGTGAAGTCTGCCAACAGAATCCACCTTGACAAAGTCAAGGACTCTGCGTTTAATGTTGAACTGAGTGAATAAATTATGCATGAAATTGTGTCGGAGTCTCTAGTGTGCTCTAGAATTGCTCCTTTTGATATGAAAGGTTAATTCAGAAAGGAGTCCAAAATAGCTGGAAATTGTGGGGATAAGTGGATAGTATTCACTGTTGTGAGCTGTTATTACTAGAAATTGCATTCCCTCTCTGGCTTCCCTAGAGATTTCGCTTTGCCGGTGAATATAAACTGTACTCAATAGAATAGCGTTTAGGAGTAACAAGAGTGTATGTCTACATACAGTAAAATATTCTAATGGTGTTTTAAAAGGAAGCTGTACTTTTTCATGTGTTGTGTGCACCCTAAGGATGGATTGCTATTACATTTAGGTCAAGAACAAGGCATAGGGAAGGTAATAAGTTTTGAGTACATCTTTATTACAAATATGCTGACTGTATGATCCATATCACAGGAACTGGGCAGTCATTTTTTTCCTGATTCAGTTTGTATGTGCCTTGTGAGAGTGTCGTCTTTGAGCAGGACTCCAATTGGGTTTTCTCTGAGCTTTGGCAGAAGATCCATTCATGTTTTGATTTGGGTTGTCCTCTCCCTGATCTTTTGCTCTATCCATCAGCAGTGCTGCTGTGCCCACATCTCCTCTATGGAATACTTTTTATTTTTTCCCCTTTTTTTCATCAAAAAGGAAGTTAATGACTCACTGTAAGCAAAAGCATTAATTTTAGCCAAGTTTGCTCTAAATTAAAACTCTTATTGCCATCTGTTACCATCTACGATGACTCTAGCAAGGAGCAGGGATTGCACTGTAAACACCCAGGAAATTAGTTTCAGCAGGATACTTTGTAGGCAGATTATTTCCTTCTGAATCTCAGCTTTTCTTGCAGTTGGAGTCATTTTGGGTTCTGCATCTCTCCAGGGAATGGACAGTGGTATCTCCAGTGTTCTGTGAGGTCCCAAGCAGGGCCTGGCTCAGTCTGTGCTGGGTGGTCAAGAATGGTCAATCCCCCCTGAGCCCCCTCATCCATATGGGTCAACAAGGAGTTGTCCCCTCCATTGCTGCACCCATCTTTCTTGTGCCTCACTCTGCAGTCAGAGCTACAAGTAGAGCAGTTTTTTTCCCCTTTTCTATCCTGGTTCAGCAGTGGGTGCTGGCAGTAAGGAAACCCTCTCCAGTGTGGTTCCCTGACCACAGTGACCACCTGTCTGAGTGACCCCTGCTCTGCTAGACAAGGAACTCCAGGAAGCAGAGGACTTTCCTGTTCCGGTGGCCGTTATCCTTTCATGTAAAGGCTGCTCTAGAGGTAAAGCTGGTTCAAGGAATTTCATTATTCCTCTTAGAGATTTGAAGCAGTTTCCATATATGTACAGAAACCCCAACAGTAATTTTGAAGCTGGTGAAAAAAGAAGCTCAAATGATGGCAGGTCCCAGTACAAGCTCATGCAATTCCTTACGGGTGTCAGGTGCTGGGTGTCTAGAAGAAATGAATGGTGCCTGAGCAACCTTCATGGCTGGTTGTTTAGGACTTGATGAACTGGGAGAAGAGAAACGCCTTTGAAACCGTGGCCTTGCAGGCCCAGGCACTGCAAGGACAAGGCAGGCGTGCACTGGGTACATAACCAACCCAGGCACCCTCCTGGGATGAAAGCTGCGAAGTTAAAAGGTGGTTTATCTGTATCAGAAGACATATAAGACGCAGATAGGCTGTCAGCAGGTAGGCAGTATGGAAAGAGGGCTGAGATGAGAAGTCCAGCTAATATCCGAAGAGCTACACAACTCCATATGGACCTGATGAAGCCAATGCATAAAAGTGAGATTCTTTTTCATTAGGGAGCCATACCATGGAGTACTAGTAACATATGTTCAGTGATGGCCACATCTGCTTCTGAATGTCTGCCCCCCACCTCCTCCACCCAGGAAGGTTACAAGTCAGAAAGTACTGATAAGTCATGATAATTACTTGAATGTGGCTTTGGCTCATCTCCCTGGAGGATGAGGCCTCTAATCTCTCTTCCTGATGGGCTCCTCTGCCCAACTTTCATCTTCTGACCCTTCCTGAAGAATCTACATTGAACAGGCTGACTTGAGGTGTAACCTGATACAAGATGCTCTTCCACAGTAACAAAAATGTTCCTACTGCTTTCACCCAATATGGCTCAAGAGGGAACCAGGACAAAATTTTCTTACTGGTATGAAATGACGAATCTCATGAAACCAAATATCCCAGTTTCTGCTAGACTTATAAACCAGCATGTATTTGGCCTTAAGGTCTTCTTTCACTACAGTGTAATATCAAAAGGTGTCCTAAATGTGGACTCACTAATGCTTTTGGCAGAGTTTCTCCGCTATCAAGCATCTGCAGTTAAATTTGACTATGCAGGCTTACTTCCCTCTCCACTAACAAGCTCACAACGACACCTGTTTGCACAATAGAGGAATTCAGAGCTTCAGTGATCCACTTTCTGCTATTTCCTAGTCTGAGCCACACACTCCCTGCCTCAGAAAGGCTCCTGAACTCTGTTTGGGAGCCATCAACCTCACTCCCATCTTCACACTCTGCTGCCATTTGTTATCGAGGCTTTTGCTGGTACATCTCACGGGATTGCTCATCTTTCATTGTGTACTGTGTCTCCAAACACAAAAGAGAAATCTGGATGCAAGAAATGCTGTTAAAAGTTGTGGTAGAAACAGTTAGTTCTGGAAAACATAATTGTTTGTCTTTTCACTCAAAATGCCAAGACTTGAAAGCATTTCTGCCTGCCGAGGTAGGTGGACGAGCTGTTGTTTCATTGCGACGCACACAGATGCAGTTAAATAGTCCCAGATGGAATCTGAAATATTCCATAGCAGCCTCTTGGGCAGTGAGTGCATTAACTGCCACAAGAGAAGGCTGTAAAGGCTCCCATCTGGTCATCCATCAACACTTTTATACATTATCATCAGCAGCCTGCTTGGAGGGAAGGTGTGCCACATTTCTGAAAATCCAATTAGATGATAGCAGCCAGTTCTCTTTTATCCTCTCTGTTGCTGAGCCATCCAAAGCATTTTTTTAGATTAAAGAAACATCATTTTCCTTCATAGGGGCTGTGCTGCTTTATCTCTATCATGACCTGTTCTTTCATGTGCTTTATAATTCTATTATTAATTAGGATTTCAACCCTTTTTCCTCCTACTGAAGTGGAACTCACTAGTTTGCAGTTCTCAGACCTGCCTTATGCCTCTTTTTTCCCCAGAGTGATATAAATTGTCGCTTTTCAATTTGTTGATAGTTGCTCTTTTAGAAGAGAGAACTTACTGCAGCACCTGAGTGGCAGGGTTTGATGCCAATCCTCTCCTTTACCCTGAAGGATCAATTTGCTTTGACCCAAGGTATGCAGATGTTTCTGTTGTGACTCAACACTCTGCTGGGGTGAGCCGCCCTCTTTTATATCCTGATTTTTTTTGAGAAGTTCAGAGATTTGTTGCTGAAGAATTGTTTGCAAACCGTGGAAAACTCCCAAGACCTCCAAGAGTAATTCTAACAGTGTTACCTTAAAAGAATAAGTTTCCCTCCGGTTTAGGCTTCATATAAAGAATATTTTAATGGCAAGGCTATAAACTTTGAGGTAAATAATTAGTGTTTTCTCTAACATAATTTTTTTCCAGGCATTACATGCTGAGGACGAGCACTTTGATATAGCCTTTATTGATGCTGATCAAAGGAATGCTGTTCACTACTACAGCTTTGTCATGGATAACCACTTGCTGAGAATGGATGCAGTGATCTGTGTAGAGAATACACTCATGAAAGGACAAGTCTACCTGGAGAATGTATCAGATGAAAATGTACTAGCTGTCAGAAAATTAAATTCAGTGATTAATTCAGATCCTCGTGTTGAGCAGGTTAGTGCAATGCCATTGGTGAAGGTGCCCGTGGTGCTGTATCTATGGATTTTGCAAAGCACTCTTTAAAATGTTTCTTTTGTTGGTGCCATTATCCAGAGGACCTAAAATGAACTCAGATTTTATTGTAATTCACCTCACTTGAGCTCTAGGTATGAGTTTCTATATTCAGGAATGGTCCCAACTCTGTCTACATCTTAGAGAGTGTTAAAGGCAAGATAAAAGGGGAGCACTTAAGAGTGAATAATCAGCTCTACAGCACAACCAAGGAACCACTGCTCTGCTTTAAAGGCTCTGGGGGTTGTAGGGCATCACCAGCACAACAGGAGTCAACAAATTCCTACTCCAGCAGAAGAGGAAAAAAAAAAAGCAATAAGATGCACAAGCAATATCGTGTGGTTTCAGAGGCAAAATTAGACACACGTCTTTCAGGGCTTTAAAGGCAGGTGTGAGTGATATTGCCCCAGGGCAGCAGCCACCAGCTCATCCTCCTGCCGTGACTGGGGGGAAACACTGAGGATGCCTGGATCCCTGCCTGCCCTCCTGCACTGTGAGGCTGCTCCCATGGTGGGACAGGGAAGTGCTGCCACCCCTCACATTCCCCCTGTCACAGCTCCCCATGGGACAGAGGTGTGCAGCTCATGCCCAAAGTGTTTCAGTGTCATACAGGTGTAAGGTTTTTCTCTGCTGCAGGCCAGACACCTCTAAAAGTACTTCCTTGTGTTTCTATATTTATTCTATCATCAACAGAACTAGTAGCCAAGATTCCAGAAGCAGCAGCTTTTCTTTGTATACGAGGGAAAGATTAATGGACATTTTCAACACCCTGAATCTCACAGTTAGCTGTCCAGTGCATGTGGATTCCATATCTGATGTTCTAAGACAGTGATGTTGGTGTTGAATTTACAACACTGAGTGCAGGTTTCCTCATGATGATGCATGTCCTGCACCCTCATAGGACAGATGTTCTATCAGATGCTGAAGAACAGCAAAGTGTTGCTATTCCAGTTTACTGTAACACAGTTTTATCTTTATCCAGGCTGTGGAAAACCAGCACCTTCAGGAGCTGGTACTGATTTAGAAACCAGAGAGATAAAATTGCCTTTTGTTCCCCTGGTGGTTTGTGGAAGATGAGTTTGGAAGAGGAATGTGAGCAGATACAAGTGCCTCACATGTTTGTGTTGGAGGGAAGTTCAGCTAAAGAGTAAGAGTAGATGAAGAGCTGCTGTGGCTTGAGGACTATCCTTCATATCAGTGGAATTTGGGTGACAGAAAGCCAGTTACAAAGCAGCTGAGAACTGTGTATGCATTATATTTTCAGGTAATTTTACCTGTGCAGAGTGGACTGAGCATCATTCAAAGGATCCCTGTACCTCCAGATACAGTGATTGAATCCAAGGTGGGTATTTCCTCTCTGTGAGGACTTCTGGGAAAATTTTGACTCTGCTGAGGACAAAGACAAAATAATTTTCAGGGGTTTGTTGACGAGAATCCAAATGCACAGTGCTGTAGTCGAGGGCTAAACTAAAGCTGTCAAATACTGATTCCTTGCAAAATCTCTTGGATGAGCTGTTCCTGTGGTGAATCTCCAGAGGGTCTGACATGCTGCTCACTGGGTGTCTCTCTCCAGTCCTTCCCAAGCAGAAGAGTGTGGGCAGATGGAGCCGGGGCCCATCTGTAATGAACCAATACAATATTTCTAAAGTAGCTCTTTTTTTTGCCCAGAGACAGCACACAATGTCCTCTTATGCTCTCTGAGCCGAATGTTTTCCTGGCCTTAGGTTTTCTTGGTCTATGGAAAAGATGGTGCTTTTATCTTTTTCTATTTTATGCAGTGGGCATAGTCCAGCTGTAATGAAATTCCCATCTGGAATCACCATGGCCTAACTCAGTAAATCCAGATTCAAACATCCTGATTGTTTTGCAGTTTCTGAGTATTCCTAAAGCTACTAGCATTTCAGACTCAATATTTTAAACATCTTGTATTTTCCATTTTGATTCCAGTCAGGGGGAAATGATGTATGGCAGCTGATCAGATGACAGCTTGGTTTAAGTTATTGGCTGATATCTTTATTTTTTCACCAGCCTTGTGAAGATATTTTGATTGCACTCAGCCTGAGCCAAATCCTGCCTTTGGAACCTTGTCCTTGGCCTCTGATTCTTCCTGGAGCCAACTGAGCCTGAGGGCAGGATTAGGCCCTGGGGGTGAAATAACTGGAAGACTTAATCAGTCAACTTCTAAGACATAGTTCCTGATCCATTTCCTGTAGGAAGCCAGGCTGGGAAATGCCATATCCTACTTTCATGTAAGTGGAGTGGCCAGAGCATCTCTCCAAAGCACAGCCCTTCTGCTCTGTTGTCTGGCACCTTAGTATTCCCATGAGATCAATATTTATACGGATAAGAAGGGGGGGTGGCTTGATTAGTTATACTTTTTGTATTAATTAATGGGCCCAGGAAACATGGACCCTCGTTCCTGCTCCCACCTTGTTCCCAAAGGCAGAGTCCTTCATAGCTGTCACTGAGCTCAGCCCCTTACTGTGTGTGTGTTCTTGTTTCAGAAGCAAGTGGTGAGGGATGATGTTTTCTGGGGCTACAACAGATGCCCCATCCTCGACCGGCTGCGTTTGGATGACAAGGTGGCCTATGTCACCGGAGGAGGGCAGGGAATTGGGAGAGCCTTTGCTCATGCACTGGGGGAAGCCGGCGCCAAAGTAGCTGTTGTGGATCTGGTCCTTGCCAGGGCAGAGGCGGTGGCGTGTGAGCTCAGCCTCAAAGGTAAGCATGGGATTGGCCTGTGATGTGCATTGTAATGGGTGGATTTCTCCTTCAATCCTAACCTGTTCTCTGCAGTGCACTGATCTTCCATCCAGTTTTGCTGGGGAGAAGATTGGAGCAGAGGATTTTCATGCCATGGCCACAAAGCTTCTCCTGCCCTGCTGGCATTGTCTCAACAGCCACTGGTATCACATCATCTGTGAGATACTTACCAATATAAACTTTGCAGGGAGGCAAAGTGATCTAAAGAAAACTCCTTGCCAAGAGTGTACAAAGTGGTGAACTGTGGCTAAAAGGGACAGAGAAAGGTCACCCCTTACAAGTGAGATTTGTGTAACCTGCATTGAGCAGAGGTGGTGTTTCTCAGAGTAAATCATGCAGCACCTGAGGCTTCACTGCTTCGCTTTTCATGAGATTGCACCTGAGCCTTCTTCAAAGTTCTGAACTTTATTGTCTCTAAACATGGAACTTTACCCAGGACATGTTCACATTCCCTTTTGTATAGTCACCAGTATTTGTTTCCGCTCTGACTTCTGAAAGGGATTGGGCCATTGGAAACCATATTCTGCAGCATAGCCAGTCCCTGCAAAAGTGTTTCTATTACCCAGTCTCAGGAAGGCACAAGGAATGGTGTTTTGATAGTGTCCTGAGCCTCCTCCAAGAACACCTAAAACAAAATGTCCCCGCCTGTATTATCTCATCTCTGGTAAGCAGGAGACACTTTACACTGATCATCCTTGCAATGGTTAAAGTTCTGATCCCAAGTAATGATCCAGAATAAAAAGTGTCCATTTCCTATTACAAATTCTTGAGTCAACCAGTCCCTCCTTCCCTGAAGCTTTTTATTCTCTGCACTGAAGCCATATGGCCTCGGCACAAAGTACCTGTGCCCTACACTTTAACTCGCCTTTTGGACATTTTTTCCCTGTGAGATCCTGCATATCAAGTAGAGTTATTCAGATAGAAATGGGCTATTTGATAGAGCCATGAGACTTTGGATGCCAGCAGCCTCTTGGAAAGATAACTTAACTTGTCTCCAGGGCATTTGCAGTAGGAGTTTGATCATCCACCTTTCAATGGCTGCCCTACATCTCTGCTCCTTCAGCGATGGGCTGCAAGCCCAGAGGAGGTGGGAGAGTGTTTCGAAATGCAGTTGGAGAGGTCACAAGTCACAGCAAATGTTATTGCAGTCTGAAGTAAAGAAAAGCTCACTGCTCACTCTTTATACATCTTTATCCTTTGAGGTCAAATATTATCTATCAACTTGGCCAATGCAGCTGGTCAGGGCACATCTATTCCATCTCATGACGGTTTTTGAGGTTTCAAATTTATTGTCATTCCCTGTTGGAACAAAACCCAAACTTTGTAATGCTTTTGTGAAAGGGAATTATATCCAAATGCCCATTTTTGGAAAGGATCTGAAAAGGTCAGGTTTTCAATCTCTTTCTCTCCAGAGGTAACTAGAGAGTCTAGCCTGGACCTCTGAAGCTTTCCCTTGAAAACTTTTGTTGAAATCAATATATTTCCATGAAACATTTTGGCTTCAAAGAAGTAACATGCTCTGTTGGAAATAAATTTTGACAAAAAGGTTCAGCTAGCTTTACTCTGAAAATATTCACTCGAGTAAATTGAAGCTATCGTAGTATTAACATGTATTTTCCCTGCTATAATAAGGACAAAGGAGCTGTTACTTTCTTTTTTTCCTCTCTCTGGTTGTAGATCTCTAAATCAAAGTTGGAAATGCAGTGCCCCAAGTCATTCCCATACTGATGCTTTTTCAAAACATTTTGTTTAACTTGCTTAGGGCTGTTCTGCTTCTTATACCAAGGAGCTCTTTACTGCCTTCTGGGATGGTGCCATCATTTCATGATGAGTTTTAAACATCAGAACCTCTGTGATCTCAGTTTTAGCTTTGTTAGACAGCTCGGGTGTATGTCCCTTGGCTACAGGGTCTTTGTTTTTAGATCCTGTGTGAATACCTTTTTCAACAGTTGCTAATGGATCCTGACAGAAGAACCAAAAATGATGAAACATAACCAAAAAATCCTAAGGGTTACTTTCCACTACACACACCTCTGTCTTCAGGGGGAATCGCTGCCTCTACCCTAAGGGAAGAATTAGTCTGATGGGATTTTTAAAATGTGCATTTTCACTGTAAACTATGCAAATGCCTTGTCCAATGTCACTCCTGATCTCCTTGTCTATATGCAACGTGTTACTTCCATTTATACTGTGAGACCAGAGATGAATCCCGTGCAGAGGGACGTGTCAACATCCCCCGCAGAAGGGCACCTCGGGCGGATTCGGCACATTGATGTCTCTCCAACAAGGAGCTGCTGGGCTCCTCTGCTGCCCTTCTCATCATAAAACTGCCTTCACGAGCATCACAAAGCTAAACTGAGGCCACACTGGCTCCATCATCCATGCAGCAACATGGTCATGTGTTGGATTTCTTACCTCTGGTTCCATCTGTAGAGCTGAAGCTGTTTTTCCATAGTTGATTCATTATTTTTTATGGGTGGTTTAGGGAGACCGTGGAGACATGAAAAGTAGGGTTTTTTTTCTCCCTCTTAGAGTACAGGGACACCGACTGAATTGATTAAGGTCAAATGTGGGACTCTGGTTTGAAGTGAGTGTGCCTTCCGCGCTCCTTCACTAGACACTCGCGCGTGGCACCTTTTGTCTTGTTTTTATGAACTATCTTATAAGATGAAGCCATAAATGAGGTGAGAGTTGGAGGGCAGGTGAAGAGTCTCTCTGTTACCATTAGTAACACGCTTGCACCCATTTTATCTGTAAATTGAGAAAGAAAGATTGCAGTATGTTGCGTGTCTTGATAACAATTAGGAGGAGCAACAGGGGATGTCTGGCTATTCTTATTCTTCCAGTATGTTTAGCATAAAACCTGCGATAAAATAAGTGGTCTTGCTTTGTGGCAGAGTGTGCATTCATTTTTTTAGTTTTCTGTGCTATTTCCTTGCCAAAGAAATCAAGAGGACTGTGTCATCACTGAAGGGGACAGGAGCTCCTGTGGCCCAGTGTGGGGAGCACCCCAGAGCAGCATCACCTCGGGGTGTGCACTCTGAAGGCTCCTGAAGGCAGTGGAGATGAGGAGCTTTTCCATCCAAAAGACTCTTTAGTGTCATTTTCTTTGAACACCACTGGGCAATTGCTGCTTTGCCTTGCTTTTGTGGCACCCTCCATATTGACTTCATTTTGGGAGAGTCTCCTGTTCTCCTAAAATAGGCTTAAGCCTTCTTTCAAATGTCTTCAGAGCAATCTAAATGAGTAGAAGTAAATAGAAGTAAAAGAAATATCTTACTTTAACAGCTGCATCTTCCTACCCAAGCACTCTTTTCTTGCAGAAAACTGATCCATGGCCCAACTCCAGTGGCTGTCTCCCTTATTCCAAGTTAAACCCATTTCACCACAACCCTTACTGGTGTAGCCTTGCTTGGCTTTCAGGATGGGTATAATCCCATTGGCATCTGGTGCCTCATCAGGCTGCTTATGTTGTTTAGTAAGATGGGCATTTAAAGCTGACTTTGGTGATAAATGAAATGAAGTTATTTATGGATCAACAGTGGTGCAAAAGTCAATAGCTGGATTTTTTTTTAGGAAAAAATGCAGAATTTTTCATGTCTCTAATTTGGTAAATCTCTTAACTTCTGGATGTTTGCTTTAGTCTGGTAGAGTGATTTGCAGTAAACAAGGCCAGGCAATGTGACTGCCATACCTGTGCACCTGTTTCCCAGTTAACCTATTCCCAGTTAGCTCCCACCTAAAACTGGTTTGATTTTTGTCTTCCAGCTGCCTGGATGCTGTAGCTCATCCAGCGGGCACCTCTGGGAGAAATTAATTTGATTTCTGGNGGGGGGGGGGGGGGGGGGGGCTGGCATTAAAAAAAAGGCATCTGCAGAGCTTCTGATGGATGGAGAAGCTGCAGTTGAGGGTTTGGACAGAAGATGGTGCAGTGTTCCAAGCTTCTTCCTGCTGGAATGGCAGCCTTCGCTCTCACACCTGAGCTTTAGGTTGGTGTCCAACAATCAAACCTGGCACCAGCCATCAACTTTATATGACAGTGTCACAGTAACAAACACCCATTTTGCTACAATTTAAAATATCACTCTTCATATATGAATTAATAAATAATCATAAAATAGATATTTTTTTCCTTTCCCTGTGAATTCCTGTACTGACTCCACCACTCTTATTTTAACACAGGCATTAAAAGCCTTGCCCTGGCAGCAGATGTAAGCAAACCTGAGGATGTGCAAAGGATGGTGGATGCAATTGTGGCTCGCTGGGGCACAGTTCACATTGCGTGCAACAATGCAGGAATCAATCTGAACTCTGCCAGTGAGGAGACTTCCTTAGAGGAGTGGGACAAAACTTTTAATGTCAATTTACGAGGATTATTTTTGTGCTGCCAAGTAGGTGTGAAATACTGCACTGGGTTTGTTTTGTAAATGGGTAACACGTAATTGTCTAAGTATTTACTTTAACAAGGTTTAATAGCACTTTATTACTGATTATCATAATAAAAAATGGTCCCAGTTTTAGCAGAGTTAAGGAGAGATTTGCTTTTTATCACTTAGATATTTTGGTCAATATTTTCAAAAGTAGCTAATCCTTACTGGCTGCAGAAGCCCAGGCATTTAAGAATGGCCAAAATTTTTTTTGAAGGGTGGTTATTTGACAGTTTCTGAAAACCAGAAAGCCTTGAGGTGGCATTCCCAAAATCAGTGATTATTTTGAAAAAATATTGCCAAGAGGGAAGAGGTGTGAAATGGCCACGGGAATTTCCCTGCATCAGCCATTTTTATACCAAGTTTTTATATCAAGTGCTTAAAAAAAATGTGTTAGCACATCAACTCTTCTGAAAAGTGAAGACTAATTTATTATCATGTCATTATTAGCACAATCACAGAAAGGGTCACTGGTCTTTCCTTTAATTTCTGTCACAGGCTGCAGGCCGCATTATGCTGAATCAAGGATATGGGAAGATAATTAACACAGCATCTATGGCAAGTTTAATAGGTGAGTGATGAGAGCTAACAGTTGTGCTTCAGAATCCATATTTTAATTACTACCGATGCTATTTGAATCAATTAAACCTGTATTGGGAAGGAGTAAATCACTGACATTTCGTATTAGAGGAAATGTACTACAAAATTTTTATTGATATCATTTTTCAACATTTATCTGTCCTCAATGTTTTAGAGCACTTACTACTTTTTATAGAAGAGGTGGAGTCACCTTCTCTGGCTCCAGTGCACGGATGGCATGGGAAAGGTGCTGGTGCTCTCCCCACTGTTACAGGCAAATCCCTTGGCATGTGGGAAGCTGAGCCCCCAAGATTTTTAAAAGACACCCAGAAGATTTTTGTGCCAGTTTTTACCCCAGTACCCATGGGTTTTATAACATTATTGTTACCAACAGGTGCCCACACCAATGCTGCTGAATCAGCAGTGTCATCAAAAGCACCAATTGTAACATATGGAATGAAATCCCTACTGCTGAGCTAATCTGGAAGGCAGTTACATGCTGGTGAGCTGAAGCCCATGTAACAAAAATTGATCAATTACACAAATTAAGCATAGCCCTTTAGGAATTTATTTTATTGGTCTGGACATCTGTTGCAGTATTGTCCAAATCCAAAAATCAAATGGTGCCTTGGGTTGCCAAGTTAGGCAAGAAAATCTAGTAGCTATAAAAGTACAACTGAAAACCCCTGTATTAATATCATGTCCATCTGCTGAATGTTACACAAATATGCAGTCGTTTTATTTTCCTTCGGAATAACGTTTATTTTTACTGTGCCCAGTTTGACATTCTATGACATTCTGCTCAGTTTATTGCACAGTAACTTTAAATGTTTCTTCAAAAATCCATTTATAATGTTGTTGTTAATATTTTTCCAAGTGTCTTTACCAGCTGTTTTACTTTTGTTTAACCACAGCCACCATCCCTCCGCTCTGGCTTTGTAAAGCTACAAAATCTCCTAAAGAAAAGCAGTTTGGAAAAGAATGTAGGGCTTTAAATTTCAAAAACGCCTGGCTTTCCTGCTCTGGGCTGTGCAGGCGGGCTCTGGTCTGTTCTTGGGCTGTCACCATCCACATCATTGTCACCAAGCAAAATTTCCTGGGAGGTATTCCACCATGAAGAAAGTTAGGAAGCTCTGGGAATTGGCATTAACTGGGAATCTGTTGGTTTGGCACACTGCTCCCAGCCTCTCTGAGACCCAGCAGTGCTCTCCGCTGCTTAAGGAGAGGCATTTTCCAACTTTTCCACTGGGCCTTGGCGCAGCTCTGCTGAGCTGGGAGGTGATGCCATTCCATCACAGCATCCATCCCAGGCCCTGTTTGTGGCTGCACCTCCTTGGCTGGTGAGCCAAGTGCAGAGATCCACCTGGGGATCACATCTGGGGGAGTATTGGTCCTGGAACAGGAATGAACGTTTGAAAGCAGCCCTGAGAGCAGCCTGGAAGGGTCATCCCAAGACACATTTAAATGTCAGTGTAAGTTAATGCGTGCTAGGCCAAAATTTAAGAGATGAAGAGATGTGTTTACCTTCTGAACCTGTTTGAATCTTGGCATTGAGAAAATCTAGTAGTTATGAAACTACGACTGAAAACCACGATGTTCATATCATGTCCATCTGCTGAATGTTAAATAAATATGTTGGTTGGTTGGTTATTTAAGTATGTTGGCCAACTGGCATAGTATGAAATGTTTCTAGAAATAGTTAGGGGATATTTTTTTTGTTGTTGTTGTAGGTTGAGTCCTTCCTCAGAGATACAGGAAAATGAGGAGACACTTAGCAGGATAGGGAGGGTTTTGTTTGTGAATTTTCCAGATACACTGCTCAGAATCAGTTTTAATTAACTGAAGATAAGCTGCATACATTTTGCATATGTGCATTTTGATTCTGGTATTTCACTGGAATTATTCCAGACGTATGCTCCAGCAGCGGCGGCTCGGCTGCTGCGCCTCGGCGGCTCACACAGGTGTAACTCAGAGCTGTAATTTTTGCAGTGAATATCTTTAGTGGTAAGTGGCCTGCTCTGCTCTGTCTGTGTGCACCTCTCTTTAGCATTATGTGGCTGCTCCGAGGTCAGGCTGGAAGCCTGATGTACCGACTGGGGTTGCAAAGGCAGAGTTGTCAGTTTGTTGTGGTTTACACCCCACAGCCCTTTGCTCGCTGCCTCCTGGGATGGGGGAGAGAATCTAGGAAAGGAGGTGAAACTTGTGGGTTGAGATTAAGATGGTCTGTTACGACAGGAAAGGGAGGGGAAATAATAATATGTAATAACAGTAAAAGAATACACAAAACAAGTGATGCAAAATGCAGTTTCATACCACCCATTGCCCAATGCCCAGTCAGTCTCCCCAGTCAACTCCTCCCAATTATATTGTCCAGCACAATGCCATATGACCTGGAATTTCCCTCTAGTCAGTTGGAATTGGCCAATCCCTTCCTGTGTCCCTTCATAGGTTCTTGTACCCTCTGGCCTCCTTCTGGCAGGGCAGTATGAGAACCTGAAAAGTCCTTGATTTAGAGCAAGCCCTGCTTAACTACAACTAAACTATCAGTGTGTTATCAACATTATTCCTAGCCTAAATCCAAAACACAGCACTGTAGCAGATATTGGGAAGAAAATTAACTCTGTCTCAGCCAAACCCAAGACACAGGTGTTTAAAATGTAGTGCAGTTGATGTTGGCAGAATATTTACTTGCTTCCTCCCCTCATCTTCATCTTGAACAGGAGTGAGTGTCCTTGCTTCCCAACTGCCTTAACAATTCAGACTTTTTTGGTGACACTGTTGGAGGCATGGCTTTATTCACAAGCTCTAGCTCTGTTTTGTACGAGTTTGAAGGGTTGCAGATTTGCTGCTCTGTCTTCCAGTGATCACCCTAAGATAAGGGCAGAAGAGGTGGTGTGGGGAGCTGCAGAAAGCTCGCTCAGCACTGGGGCTTTGCAGAAATCATTGACTGCTTGTGGTCTTTCAGCTGAGAGAGGCCAAGTGTCTCAGGAGGGTGAAATTTCATCCTCTGAATTACCTTACTTAGCTATTGTTATAAAGACAAAGACATTTACACGGAAGGACTCTGGAAAACCCTGTCTCAGCACACACCCCAAATGAGAAGCTGTTTCTTATAGCTTGCAGCAACTTATTCTCACCCACATGCACTGGAGGTGCACAGCCAGTGCCAGAACTCCCATCCTCTTAGCAAACACCAAATGATTTATCACAGACAGACATGTTTGGAAAGTTTAGCAAAGAACTGCTTTCGGGAGGTTACAAGGTTAACTACCAAAGTTGTATGTAACTTGGGGCTGATGCATGGCAATTAATCAAGAAATTACGTTCCACATCTTTTCGAGAGCCCCCACGGCGTGCTGCGTCAGGGGGCAATGGGCACACACAGAGGGCAAAGCAGTTCTGCTGGTCAAAATGCAAATTATTTCATATTGAACACAAAAATGAGCACAGAATAAATGCTGGCAGAGGAGGGCCATAATGTGTAATGCTCTTTGTAGCAAGGAAAAGCCCCCTGAATTCTGGGCAACCTTCAACAAATGCAGAAAAAAAGAGAACACTAATTGTTGCTCCCATCACGTGTGCTTTAAATCTATTCACAAACATCTACATTCAAGGCAAAGGTCCTTGTCCACATGCTCAGTAATTCACAGCAGGGCTTTTGGCTCTTTCAGGGTTTGGATACCTCAGTTACCATCTTCTTTCAACCCTTTACATTGACATATGCAAACCCAACAGTTACAGTCCATAAAAGCAGTAGTGGGTATGTTGGGATGCCGTGGGTGGGAGTGATCTAGAACTGATGCATCAACTTAATCTATTAGGACAAATTTATTGCCATCTACCAGTGCTACTTATATACTTTTATCAAAATGCTGTGAGTTGGGGTTTGCCTACTGAACCCAGTGATTCCCTTTTTTCATGGTTCAGGATTACGAAACCGCAGGCTGAGATTTCCTGCCTGTGTGGCTACTGATATTTAGCCCTGATTTTCCCCATTCTCCCTCCATGGCAGTCAGCAACTTGGTGACACCCAGCACCGATGTGGAGCTAATTATGAGCTGGTGCTTTGCCCTGGATTTGTTTAAGGAAATCCTAATGGCAGACAGAAATGTCCAAGGAGAGACACTTTGTGGGTGTAAAACCCAACAGCTGGACTGACTTGGTTTGGCTCCCATGGGTTTAAAGCACTTTGCACCCACTGGGGATTTGTCCTTAAGTAGCTTTCACTGAGCTGGTGAGGGGCAGAGGCACCCGAGCACACGGCATTAACAAGCTCAAACATTGTAATTATCAAGCCGATCATTTTCTGTCTCTGACTGACATGTGACATCTCTGAAACATTTTCAAAAGCTTCAGATTTTGAAAGAGGTGGGTGTTCTGAATTTTTGGGACGCACCTGTGCTCACATCCACATAAACAGCAGTTAGATAATGTGATGTGTTTGCTTCAGACTATGGATAATTTAAAAATTAGGGAGAATAATTTGTTCCAAGAAGTTATATATAGTATCTTATATAAAATCTATTATGTACTTATATCATATAGTGCAATAGCAAACAATTTAATGTTGCATTTCATTATATCACATCATATATTCCATATAATATGATAAATAATATTTATATATTCTGTAATAAAGAATGCATAATATATTGCCAAGTATTGCACATGTATGTTTAATACATTGGTTTTGGCCTTATGCAAATATGGCACCTTTTAATTTTCTTTCTTTACTTTTTCTTGTCCATTTATTTCTGGTAGCCCAACTGCTGAGGCAAAACTGTTAGATGGCAAAATACATATTTAAAGTGGCTAAATTCTTACTAAATCCTGCATACAGTCAGGGAAAATGGCAAATAGTTCATTTCAATTCAGGGAGTCGTCCGTGTAGTGCCTAAGGTATCTTAATTTGGGAAGAATAAATAATTCTCTCTTTCTGAATCCCTTGTAGTCCCACACCCACAGAAGCAGCTGGCATACAATGTCTCCAAAGCCGGGGTCGTAAAATTAACACAGACATTAGGAACAGAGTGGATTGACAGAGGAGTAAAAGTCAACTGCATTTCCCCGTAAGTAAAAAGTAGTCTCATTTTGAAACTGCAGAGAGAATGAAATGGTCTGCAAAGCTTAAATGAACACTGTCTCAGCAAATAAAGTTTCTAATTAGCAGGTGGATTGCATCCCTTTTGAGGTTGTCTTTTCCTTAACAAAGGTTTAAATACTTAGAACCGAGCCTGCTCTGTTGCTGTGTATACTCAGGGATTTAAGGAGAGGTTTTAGCATTTGATAATAGGTTTTCCAATAATGTGAAGGGTAGTTTTTAACATTTCTTTTCCAGATGAAATATTTCCTGAGTCTGTCCAAGCCCTCTGTGTTTAAAGAAAAGGTTTTTGACACTTAATAGACATACTTCTTTCCCCTTTTTACTTGAGACAAATACATAGGCACTTTAAAAGCTACACTGTATTACTGTAATTGAGCTACTGTTCAGCTCTGACAGTCCTAGGAGGCCAGGTGTAGTTTTGTAAATATATGTAGTGTATTTATTATATGTTGCATATTCCTTATTTTTACAGACTTTAAGCTCTATGATTTATAGTATTTATTCACAAAGAAAAGTTTTCTTACCAGATACACTTTTCCTCTTCCTGTTTCTCACACACATAAGCAACCCAGCCATTTTATTAAACAATTAGCAGTGCATGATAGTACTGAGCAGAAACCCAAGTGGATGGAGTTAATTGGAAGCGGTCAACTTCTGTAGACCGTCAAAGTCAGAGTAAGTAAGAAGGGCAGGATTTTAACCCAGGAGTTAAATTGTAATAATGAAGATAATAATGTACATCAAATTAGGGAAAACAAATTACATACTTTAATTCACAAAGTGGAGTAAAAAAAAATATAAAATCACAGAGCTCAGTGGCATGTGCCTCTGTTTTTACTGCCGGTCTGCTCTCCCCGTGCTTGTGCTAGCTGTCTTCCTTATGATTATTTATTACTAATTATACCAGTGACTCCAGCCGTCACTCCATGTGATCCACAGATTCTTTCACCCGCATCTTACTTCCTAATGGGATTTTCCCCATGCCAGCGCTTGCAGCACTGTAATAGTTGTGTTCCCACAACTACTGCTAGTGAATTTACACTGGAACGAGGGGAGATGATGGGAATTAGGGAAACCCAGCAGGACCTGGCAGGAATTGTGTCTGAAAACACACAGGTAATCTGTACCAGCAGAGGTGGGATAGTAGAGCCACATTCACAACAATTATGGATGAAAAGGCTCTTAGAGGAGAATTACCCATTTCTAGGGAGCTTACATAAATTAAAACAAATAGACACTGAATCATTAAAATGCATTGTTTTGCACAATTTGGGAGCATACACTCATGCTTGAAGAAGTTATGTTTCTGGAGGCAGTCATCAGAGCATGGAGAAAAAGTAGTCACATTTCTCTATCTACTTTTCAAGCCAAAACAAGGTCGCATTTAGATCATCCCTACCTGTCTTTAACTCTGAGCTCAAAATCCTGCAAAAGGAAGTGGTGTTTCTTTGTGGAGGAATAGCCAGGAAGGCTGCACAGAGGACAAATACTCTGCTGTCTTTGAGGTCGCCTGTTCTGACAGAGCAGTTTTCCCTAATGCACCTGGGAACGCAGACTGAGCTGCTCCAGAGCTGGACAGAGTTTTCCTTCTGGCAATTCAAAGCTCTGGCTGAGCTCTTCATGATGGGGATGCCTGGGGAGTTCTGGGCAGTGCTCAGAGGAAGGAGCCTGCAGTGGTTCATAGAGCTCACATCCCTCACCATAAGTAAAACTCACCTAAGCTTCAGTATAACTCTTCGTGTTTCCCTTTCTGCCTGTGTGAAATGTGAAACCACGTTTCAGGGCAGATTTGGACTCACCCCCAGAACTGTGGACTCCACCAGTGTCATTATCTCTTGACATGACTCACCAAGGCACAGGGACATCTTCAGCCCACTGCATTTGAGTACCCAACACCAGGCAGGAGCCTCAGTGCAATAGTGCACGTGCCAATGCCATTGCAGTACTTTGAAGGGTTGAAACATCTCCCTCAAGCACAAGTCTTGCTGAAAATGGATGTCCAACCTAGCATGTAGTGATCTTATAACAGGAAGAGATTTTGAGGAGTGTGAGCAGCACATATATGCAGCCTGGTGGTACCCCAAGATCATCTCTGGATAAGTAACGTGTCTGTGTCCTTCAGTACTTTGCACCTCTCACTCACAGTTGTATTAATGCTTTAAGGCACACTCAGCATGACTCTCTCTGAAGCTCCAAACTCTCCCGTCTGGCCTTAGACATTATTTCACCGTGCAAAACTTTTGGCCTTTTCCCCCTCTTCCTATCTGGTCACTTTTTATCAACTTAATTTCTTAATGAGTGCATAAAACTTATGCAGAGCAATGCATAAAAGTTAGCAATGCATAAAATGTTATGGCAGAGATGTTAGAATAATTTACTGCATTTATAAAACTGAAGATTCAGGTTTCTCTTACTGGCCAGGCAAGCCTGAGGAGGAGGTGGCTGAGGCTCCCTGGGTGTTTTGGCTGACTCATCCTATTGGTATCGTAGAAACTGTGCTTAGCCCTTCTGCCACCATCCAGTGCCATCGCCTTGTACCCTGCTGAACAGCTGATGCTAGCAAAATAAAGAAGATCATGGAGTATTCCTGGAAGGGACGTGGGAATCAGGCTTCAGAGGGGACCTGGGTGTGGATAGGGACCTTAACAGAACACTGACGGGCAGCACATGCTCTGCTGCCCACATGTGTATTAGTCTCTTGACTGGTCCCAGCACAAGTGAGCTGTGTTGGATGGAATGGAGGAGGGGGATTTGGAAGGTGTCTGGTTTGGGGTATGTGCAGCACTGGGACACTTAATTTTTGCAGCCATTGCCCTGAATCCATGTCCAGTTTTTCTGGCTAATTGTTGCTCCCTTCTTGATTTGCAAGACATAAAATGCCACAATGAGATGACCTTTGGAATGGGCAGCTGGAAGTTTGTCAGCTTGTGTAAGACCCAGTTTAACTCAGCAGCCCTGGGGGATGAACCATGTTCCCCACTAGTGGGGTACAGGGGTTTGGGTTTGAGGACAAAGGGGCTTGGTGTGCCCTGCATCCTGCCCTGCTCTTCTGGGACAGCCACACAGTGCTCCTGTACCGGGATCATAGTCTGATGGGCACCTGAAAGCAGGTAGGGCATGATCACTGCAGGTTTTGGGTACATGACGGAGAGACAGGGCTGACAGGAAAAGGAGCACCCCAGCATCACCTGAAGGCATCCCAATTAAGCAGCATTTCCATCCCCATTAAGCAGCAGTCGTTGCTGGTAAGTATCTTTGGACTTAAATCTTAATTCCTTGGGAGATGTCCCAATTAAGTGGATCTTGTGATTAAACACTTCCTGATTAAGTGGAGTGTACTTAACTCATTCAAATTAATAACTCATCTGAAAGAAATCAAGTTACACACAGATGGAATCTTTTTTTGCTCTCATTTGGGGATTGAGTGCACGTAACAATTCCAGTTAAGTATCTGGTAAGTGATATTTTTCCTAATGTGTCTCTCAGAGTGGAAATGTTTTAAGCAATTGTTTTTTTTTTCCCTAGTCTTTTTTTTCCTCCCTTAATGTCTCAAATTGTCCTGTGTATCAATAATGAAATATTGATGCTCATATCTAATGTTAGGGAACCAGCAGTTTGATATTACATTGACATGCAACAGAAAGTACTGATAGGCTCAGCACTGCATATGAGATGAGGTAGGGAATTAATGCATTGGCAGTTGTCTTTGCTGGAACTGGTTAGAAGCCAACTAAAATCTGCCTAAAAGGGTTCGACAACATTAAATTGCCCAACTTGGCACCAAAGCTTTCCCAGAAGATGTGTAGTATCAATGACATGCCTAATATTTATAGTGCCATCAGTATGTGTGTTTGCAACTTTTAAGTTTTGCATTATACGTAATTTTTTTCTCGTTTCTGTAACAAAAAAATTGTAAAGAAGTTTGGTTACACATCTAAATTTTTGCTACTTGAAGTGAACCTGAAGAAAGGTCCAGCAACAGCCACAGTGCAGTAACTGCGGTGATCAGACCAAAGATCATTTTCCTGAACAGATTGAAAAATGTCCTCTTTTTTAGTGAAATCTGTTGTGCTGGAGGATGTGTGTCTTATTTCCTAATCTGCATTCATTTGGGGTTAAAATATATCTGTAAATGAAAAAAAAAGAAACAAAAAAACCCCCAAGAAAATCATATGGATCTTATTCTGGTCTCTGGTAATGAAAAGCCAGAATGATGATGCTGATGATGGTTTTGTAAGCATGATGAGAGGCACGTAAGGGAAAAGAGTCCAATATATTTCATGTCTGTTGCTCAAAGCACGTTTCTCTCTGAAGAAAACCAGTTCTTGAGGAGTTTGGGAAAGTGAGGAGAGAGAGCAGGGGCATGAGCCTGAAGGAAATAAGTAAACCATTCGCAGTCCTATACTGGAATGTGTTTGATTTTGTTGCATTGCCAGAATTTAAGTGAGCTACACTGCTTAGTGTTTCTGAACTGCTCTGCGCTTTATTGACAATTACAATAAAAAATAAAGCCGATATTAAAATCTTGCCTGATTAGTGCAAACAGAAATGTTTGGGGGGAAATCTGAATTAGTTCCACCTCGTAACAGAGTAAATAGCAGACTTCAGCTTTCAGTTAAAACAAAAGGTAGATCTCATACCCAGAATCCCGTCTGTCTCAAAAAATTATTTCCTTGGAAGTCTAAATTGGGATGCCGATGAAGTTTCAGAACAAAACGGGTATTTTTATACTTTGTTCATTTCATATTTATCACTAGCTTGTTTGCTAATTTTCATTTGCAAGAGGCAATTCTTCCAGCTAACTGGCTGCCTCAATGGGCCACTGATTTCTTTGAAGTGACAGTCTGTAAATATGCATAAAAAAGAGATGCAATTAGCGTGTGTGTGGTTCAGTGCAGCCTGATTTCATTGGCAAGTTTACCCACAGTGTTGATAAGCTACATTATCTAGAAAATTGGCCGCTGAAAAACAGCACCTCTGATTGCCAGCAAAGGTTCCAGATAACAGGGTGCTGAAGAGAAATATAATTGAGGTTGAATATGTTAACCAAGGTGTCACATGCTCCTTAGAAGCGCTAATTTATCAGCATGTTGGAATTTTTATTAACATTTGGAATGCATTTCTACCACACTAATGAAGTGGAATTGGCAGTTCAGGTTTTAGTTATTGTCATTTCTGAGAAGTTAAATGTAATTTCTCGTTAGACACAGTTATGTAAATATATTTGTTCAGGGGCTGAAAAAATTATACATTTCGCAAAATACAAATATGTTGTTAAGGAGGAGTATGACAAATCAGTCCCAGTTAAAGTCATAAAAGCCAGCCAAATGTTCACCTTGCATTGTGCTTCCTGCAACATCACTCATTTTCAGGGCACCTGAAAAAAATGAACTTAGCGGAGTTTTAATAAATGTGAAGTCACTCATTAATGTAAAAGAGGCGAGACAGGGAAATTGGTGTGGTTTGTTGGGGTGTTGGTTTAAGGTGAATCACGCTGGTTGTGATGTTTTCTTATCTCTGCCTCCTTTTTTGTGTGGAAAGGGTCTGGTGCCCTGAAGCGTGCTGGCTTTTGTTTGTCTCGTTTTTTGACATATGAGAAGTTGGTCTGTTTTGAGTTTCTGGGCTGTGCACAAACACCCTGTGTGACATTATACTGTGACGAGATGAGAAAAGAAATTGGTGGAAGAACAACAGTTCCCAAGAGCTGCAACAGACCCCATTCAAGGTGCTTTTGGTTCCAATGCCATGCTTGTTTTCTAGAATAAAAAGTGAACAGGTTATTATTTATAACCTAAAAATAACTGAGTTCTTCTCTTAGCTAAGAAGATAGTATACATGTAGTTACTTTAAAGGAAACCTTAAGCTGCCCGTCGGCAGCCAAAGGCAATAAGAAAGAAACGCTATGAAAGTTTGCATCATGACTTTCAGTAAAGGCAGAGCAGGTCTGATGTGCTCCTCTCATCTCCTTTGTGTAATTCCATGCTTTTCCTACTGAATTACCATCTCAAACAATTATAAGTGCTGCCTTTTCTTCTTCCTAAACTCTTGGCGTGTATGCTTGTTGCAGGGGCATTGTTGACACCCCACTCATCCGCTCCAAGGAGCTGCAGCCGCTGGTGCAGCGCTGGATGGGCGACATTCCCGCCGGGAGGCTGGCTCAGACCACCGACCTTCAGGCTGCCGTCGTCTACCTGGCCTCTGAAGCCTCGGACTACATGACTGGTCATAATCTGGTCATCGAGGGCGGCCAGAGCCTGTGGTGAGGGGCACCCTCCAGCCTTCCCTCTCAGAGACACAGATCAATTTGGAAGGCTCTTGGTAGAGTTTAGCTTTGTCTCAGCTTTGGCTTGTGCAACTAAGTAGCCAGCTAATATGAAATTACTGTTTTCTTCTTTTGGGTGTTAATTTGGAGACTTGTATAATGCAAAGGAACAAAAAAAGGCAGTTTTTCAGTTTCAACACTTTCATGTTTTTCACTATGCAGACACATTTTTGTTAAATTAGTATTTAATGATATAAAGGCACATTTACTACAGTGAGATTTGGCTATTATTTAGTTTAACAGGGGGTATTTTTAAAGCAATCAATATTAGCTAGTCTGTATAGTTTATTGTTCTTAGGCAATTTTTTTGTATTCAAGTCATTCCAGTGACATCTGTGAGTGGTGAAAAACAGTTGGATGTAGTGTTAAAAAAAATAAATTAGTTCATTACATTTGAACCTGAACATTGCCATTTTATATTTACTGGTGTTCTTTAGCTTTTGACAGTGTTTTTATACAAACACCCACATAAATGCCCCTGAAAGAACAGTACTGCACTTAATAGAGAATCATGGTCGGTAATTATAATGGCTCTAATCCAAAGCCCATTGAGGTAAGTGAGGACTGCTCATATACTTTAAGTTAAATGTATGTTTAAGTGTTGACACAACTAGGTCATTGTTTTCCTTGATAGGCAGATGTAAGCAGAGATTGTCTTCCATATAATTTTTTTCTCCCTGTAAAAATTCTGAAGAGAACTCTTGGGTGTAAATCAAGGCCAGCTCAAATTATATAGACACAGTTCTGCTGACTGAAGAGTTCATTTTGGTGATAGTGTTGTGTTCATTGCCTATAAGTAGTAAAATGTGTCACAATAGCCCCCACTGTTTTGATATCGCTCTGGATATGCACAGACTTCCATCCTGAGGGCCTTTAGGCACAACCTAAAGAGAATTTACGGGAAGAGATTCACTTGCAAATCCTCGTGTCATTTGTTTTGCATTTGGCAGCTCTTTGTTACCATAACATAAATAATTGTGGATGGATGTCATTACTTTGATTAAGTGCTACAAGCCCATGCATTGGCTGGCCATTATTGTGGTGAATTGCTATAATGGCTTCAGACTTGACATTCACAGCCACGTTGTAAGGTATGTGCCTCGCTGACGTACTATCATCGTTATCATGGATAAAGTGCAAGAAGATACTTGTCTTCATTAAATTTTCTATTAGACCATTGATAATTAATACATATCTCATGTTTCATCTCAAGTCGTTTTTCTGGGGAGTGTTGCTGTTAAGCGACTCAGGGCTAGAGCTTTTTGGCTTGAAATCCTTGCCTTGTGTGCATGATCTAATTTATTGACAACGCTCTGCAAGCTCACAGGCTTAAGGAGAGCTCTACTTTGGATAAATCTTCAAGAAAAACAATTAAGGATTTAAACACTTTATTATTTTTCTGGGCTCACAAAATCTTTTCTCTCCTAGCTCCCACACTTGCATCATTCTGTGTCATGGTCTGGAGGGCTCAGTGGAGTTCTCACATCCCTCTGGCTGGCTTTTCACACAGAGGTTAATGTGCAAACATTGGTGAACTCATCAGGAGCTCTTCCAAGGGATCCTAGAGGGGCTTGTATACTATTGTTTGGACTGCTGGTGAACAGTTTGTTGCAGCTCCTACCTAAAGTGTAAAATAATGAACTTTAGTTAATTTGAAACACGAACGGCAGTTGGCCCTGGAACTGTGTCCAGTGTTCTCACTTTCTCAGCAGAAAGACAAAGGGCAGAACAGACTGCTGAGGCTTAACTCCACTTCCCTGCCTGGAGATGGTTGCAGTTCAGCACCAAAAGGCACTGGCGGGAAGCTGAAGTTCATTGCTCTGGTGACGGCTGGTTTGGAAGAAGACTTTCAGCCAGCAAGGATCACGCTGCGACTTTCACAAGTTTCAAGTTAAAAACAAAACCCAGACAGGAAAAAAACCCCACCTAGACTTAAAAAAACCAACCTAAAATATAGAAATTATCTCCTAACTAAGCAGCCTCTGGTGTTTGGACTAGAGCTTGTCTCACCCCATTCTCTTTGCCCCCAGGCTCTGCCTTTGAAGGGCTGAACAGGCAGAGTAGAGGAGTAAGTTTACCTGCACAGGCAGATGCGGTGCTTGGACCCTGTTTGAAGACATTGCCGTGTGCCCATGGGGGCCCTGGCTCTGCCCCGTGTTGGCCCAGAGTGGCTGGTGGAAGGGGCCGTCTCTCACTCCATTACACAGGAGGAGCTCAGGACTAAGCAGCCCAAGGGAACACAGCACCTGGTGCCAAGTCCCTGGGGATGATGGGCAAATAACCTCAATTACAGCACTTTAGGTTTTCATGACATCCTCACTTTGGCAAAAGAAACAGGTCCTCACATATGCAGGTGACAGGAGGGAAATGTCTCTCCCTCTGCATCTGGTCTGTCTCCTTCTAAGGACACATTTTCATGTCTCTTCTCCACGAACCTGGAACAAGTTGGATTGGAAGGGACCTTAAATATTACCTAGTTCCAAACCCCCCTGCCATGCGTAGAGACGCCTTCCCCTAGGCCAGGTTGCTCAGAGCCCCACCAAGCCTGGCCTAGAACCCAGGTGTGCATCCATTTGGTAGCTCCTGCATTGGCACTGTGGCTCTTCATTGCCCCCCGTGTAATTTCCTGAGTGAAATGGCTGGCTGTGGACTCGTGCTTCTGTCTGAGTGGATCAGACTTGGCATTTAGGTTGGGGTCTGTGGGGTTCCTGCTCTCTGGGGCTCTCCACACCCTACTTTGTGCCAAAGGGGAACTCATTGCTACAACCATGAGGTCTCTTCTGGAGATACAGTCATAAAGCAAGTGAAAGTGGCAATTTCCACTTGTAAGGGAAAAGCAAAGCTCAAGAGGTTTGAAATGTATGTAAGTATCTGAGGGAGGATGTCAGAGGATGGAGCCAGACTCTGCACAGTGATGCCCAGCTATAGCACAAGAGGCAATGGGCAGAAACTGATGCACAGGAAGTTCCACCAGAACATGAGGGAGAACTTCCCTGTGACCCAGCACCAGACAGGGCGTGGAGTCTCCCTCACAGGGGATATTCCAGAACCATCTGGGCACAAACCTGTGCCATGTGCTCTGGGATGACTCTGCGTGAGTAGGAAGCTCCAACCAGAAAACACACTGTGGGCCTTCCCAACCAGAACCGTTCTGTAGTTCTGTGAAGCTGGATGCGAGAAAAGCCTTTCCGCCTCTTTGCACAGAAAACCCGAGAAAAGAAAAAACAAAAAGAACTGGGGGGAGAGGAGGGCGGGAGGGGGCAGGTAGGAAAGGAAACATTTGGAAACAAAATCACCTTTCTGGGGAATGCGGGTGAAGCTGCCAAATAGCAGCATCTGTGTTTAGAGAGGTTTGTCCCGGGCAGCATCGGGCGCTCGGTCCTGGCGGTGCGGGGGGATGCGGTGCGGGCAAGGCGCCGTTCCCGGCGGTACCTCTAGGAGGAAACCTCAACCTGTGTTGTGTCTGCGGGAGCCGGGCTTCCCGGCTCTGCTATTCAACTTTTATATTGCAGCTAAGTTAGTACTTTTGATATTTCTAAGTTTTTTTTTTTTTTTTAAACATTTATGTAGAACACCACATAATTGCAGAAAAGATAATAGTCACATACCCTAGGGCTTGGTGTACACTTATGTTAAAAGTACAGCTTTTATTGGCAACTAAAGTAATAACCTTTCCATGTCAAATTGCTTTAAATTAAACTTAAAAAAAAATGCTGGCTGATACCCACACTTAGTAATTGTCAAACATTAGCATAATGTGGAATACTAAAGCTGCTTAAATCTTGGGTTTAAAAATAATTATTTACTTAGGTAAATTCTCTATTCAAAAGCATAATATTAGGGGGTTTTTTTGACACAGCCTCCTGCATGTATGTGTTAAAATGCAGACCTGAGCTTGACACAGAAGTGGGGCTGAATGTTACTGCAGCCTCTGAGAGCAAATGGGGGATTTTACATCTTTAGCTTATCTGTCCACCATCGGTCACCCTGAAAGGAAGGTTTTAAGGGGACACCTCTGAAGACAGAGTGGCTGTGGGTGACATACGGTGACCCGACGACAATGACCTCCACTAGCAGCTGATTGTAACCCGTGTTGCAGCCCTGGAGTGCACACGTAATGTTTCTCATGCTGGAAGACATCTGGGAGACGGATGTCTCAGGTATGTGGGTATGCAAGTCCGAGGGCAGCAGGTCAGTGAAGTGTTTTATACAGGTGCATTTTACATTTATGTTTCAACACAGAACTGGAGCCCATGTGGTGGGAGCCATCCAAACATCCAGTCCAAGGCTGGAGAGGAAATGGTGCACTGTGAGATGTGGCTCTCAGGGCTCGCTGCTGCACAGGAAGGAAACTGGATGTACCAGGTGCCACAAGGACAAAAGTCCCTATGTTTTTCTGCTTTTAGAGAGCTCTAGGCTCTGATGTGCTCAGCTTCAGGACTCTGTCCCGTTGATAGGACTTCCCTGTGAAGTCCACCACAGCTCTGTGAGCCTGTCAGTTCTTCCTCATCCACATGCTGCTGTTTTACTGCAAGCTCAGCGAAACCTATTTTAGATTTACTTAAAGAAATCAGCAGTGTCCTTATTAGCACAAAAGTTTTTTTGGCAAGTTCCTGCACCTTTGACTAGCAAGTTAGCAAGGGATTGCCTTTCCCACTCCTGCAGGGATCAAGAAGCTCTAGGAAGCTCTTGTTGCCTTTTCAGCAACTTCCCAGGGGAGCAAAATGAAGCGATAGCCCCTGGTAGCAAGAAAGTTACGAACTTCAAGAAAGAGGGTGAAACGGTTGTTTGGAAAGGAAACACAAGGAGCTGAGGGCTGAAAATTGGATAGTTTTCACAAACTTGCCTAATATTATACATGGTTTAGACTTTAATTATGAATCTGGTTATATATTAATTTCCAGTTTCAGTTCTTTAAAGCAGGGAAGGAAAGTACATGGTCTTCCTTGGAGAACCCCAGTGCAGCCCCACGGCGTATGCCTTCTCACCAGAACTGGTTGGAATTCTTCATAATTCTTGAACTAGAGTGAGTGTTTGCCGTTCCATTGTCACCTACATGTTGTCTTTTCTCCATTCAGCACCTCTTTCCTCTTCTCTAGAGCTCTCCTGTCTCCTGTTCTACCTGATCTCTTTCCCCTGCTCTGCTGCCAGTGCTGCTGTTGTTGCACCATTGCACCGATGAATGAAGAGAGGGACCAGAGTGCAGGTTACCCAGAAATGCCTCTCAATGCCTTCATTTACTTGTATCTCGAATGACTCCATTGCAATCCATGAAGCTTTTGGTTCCAGGATGTTGTTGACCACAGCAAATGCAGGAAGGCTCTTGTTGATGGGTGACTGCAAGTAACCCCCACCTCAGTCTTTTTCCATTTGGATACATGAAGATGTTCTTGAATTTGGGCATGGGGCCAATATTCCCTGCCCTGGAAGATGTCCTTTGGGACACAACCCCACTGCAGCTGTGAGTGCTCTCTGCTGTGCTCTATTTGTTCCCCTCTCACCAGCATAGGGTGCTGTGTACAGGTGCAATTTGTGTCTTTAGGAAGCCTGATTAATTCACAAGATACACTTTGATACACATTTTTTTTCTCTACAGTTTGTAACAGCTTCTCAAATGTGTAAACCAGCATTTTCAGATTTGTATTAAAATATTGACAAATAGATTTATATTTCCATAGGCTACTTCCCGTGTCTGGACAGACTGACACTACCTTGCATGTACAGTTATTGCATAAATGATGTTAATGCAAGAGAGAAGCCATTTACTTGAAACTGCTCAGAATGATTAAGAGCTTTAATTACAGCTCTGATTGAACCAAGGCATTTGGTAAATAGCAAAATAGCAAAATCTATGCTATTCCATTACAAGCCTCTCTTGATGACAATGTGGTTTGTCTCTGTTTCTTCTCATATTGTCATATCACTCATCCAATTCTGATGTTCAAATCCCACCTAAGAAATGGTAACAGGCTTTACTTCAATGCTTACCTGTGAAGAAGGTGTTGGAAGTGTTGATTTACTTTTCATAACCCTGCACAGTGCCTATGCTGTAACAGAGGAATTAGATGTGGGACTGGGCTCACCACTATATATGACATTTTCCAGGTCTCAGGTAGATGTACTCAGCATCTTGCATGAAACCGCGTCAATGCCTTTCAGCAGGATTCCTCAGGGCATTGTGATGTTTGTCTGGGAGATCAGCTTTCTCCTTCTTTGCAGGGGACTGTTGCCTCTGGTGGCAGAAACGTTGGTTATATTTAGAGGCTCCAAGCGCAGAACACAAGCTTCAATGAACTTCAGCATCTTTCTGTCCAAGCATTTCACATACTCCTGAATCTTCTGCACAAGATTTTTTTCTTTATTTCTAATTTTAAACAGATCTTTCCGTGCAGAAATGTTGGGAAGTCTCTTCTGAGTGCTAGAAATGGCTTGAGTGGGTCGCAAATGCTGGGAAGTCATCCTCCCTCCTTTTCTCCTCTGTTACTTTCTGGAGTTAGTATAGTAGTCCTGAATGAAGAAGCAAATCTTCTCTCTTCCGAAGCTCCTCATAAATGTGCTTGCAGTTAATATGAGTCCTTTTATATTCTCTTCCTTCAAATTCTTTGGATTAAAACAAATACCGTCTGGTTCTTTTAGCTCTTTTGATTATATATTCAGAACTATTGTGTATCCTGGAAAATGAATTCTTTTCAGTTTTCACTTTTCTTGACAACAAGCTGAAAAATTTCCCCAAATGAAAATTTCCTGCAAAAGTCTTGGTTTGTTCCAAGACCCATTTTTCAAATAAGTAACGTTTTGATGAAAAAATGCCAACCTGTTCTACTTAACAACTGTTCGTAGAACTGACGAGAGAAAAACAAGGAATTGGAGAAAAAAATTACCGAGTCTTTTATGTAGAGTTAATCTTTGAATATTCCTGTTGTTTCGGTAACAGACAAGATGTTGGTACAAGTAGATGAATATTTAAACATTAGCATTGACACTGACTTATCTTCTCAATAACATATTGATCGTGTGCTTTCTATAGAGATTATTCTGGACTTCCCATAGAGTCAGGGAGCAGCTTAATGAAGTCACAGGCTGGATGTTGCTGTAGGTATTTCCTTGGAGGTTGGTTATACAGTCTGTGCACAGAATAAACACCCACAGATGCACCTCAAATGCAAAATCAGTCCATGTTTCTGCCTTTTTATCACCACTAATGTGGTTGATCAGGTAGAAATGTTGGTGTTGTGATGCAGTCTTGGCTTCATATCTGTTATTCACTGCATTTAAAATGACCAATAGCTTTTCTCTTTACCAAGGCATCTGGAAGATGATTTGGGCTGTCCTACCCGTGGAAATGTGTATTTTTCAGGCATCAAAATGATGCCTGAGAAGAGAGAAACTCTACAGACCTTCCCACTGACACATATAAATGTGTCCACAGTTCTGGGGTGTCTCTGAAGGGTATTGTGTTCCCAAGGATGTCCCAGTGTGGGAGCTGATACCGGGTGAGGTGATGACTGCCAGGCAGTTATCACTGCTACAAAATCTAATGGAGATCCAGGTGTCCCACTTGAATTAATACAGGATCTGTGTTATATTAGTGGCACCAAATTAATTTTGCAGTGGATGAAGATGTATGGAAATAAAGGTTCTAAAATGAAAAAACACATTTATAGCAGTAGGATATATGCTAGTGTCTTTCAGGAGAACTTTTTTTAAAAAATGAACAGTACTAGGAAGGAAAAAACATAAGTACATAATAAATTATGACTCAGAGCAAAGCTCTCATTGACTTTTAAAGGAAGGCAGGATTTAATTTTCATTGTAGTTATTAAGAAGTGCCTCTCACTGACATGAAGAACAGAAGCAGAGAACACTGATCTGTGGGACAGTGGAGAGTTGTTAATGCCATTAATATTTAAAGTGGACAGTATGTTTGGAGTTATTCTTATAAATAGATGCTTTTTGCAAGCATTGCAAAGTCATACAAGTGCTCCAAGATACTAAAAATCTTCCAAGAATAATTTGTCCGCCTCTCAGTTCTCAGCCTCTCTCACAGTTCTCAGCGTCAGGCAAGAGGGCTTATTCTAAGAGGTGTTCAATACAGTTGCAGTTTTGGGCTGTTGTGATTATTTTCACATGGAAGGTGCTTCCAATGAGGTTGGTACGGCAGGTATCTTTTCTCCCCATCAGTGCTCTGGGGAGCAAGTGGGTAGATTTTCTGAAGCTGGGTAGTGTGGACTTCCTCAGCATGCAGAAATGCCTCCCTGCTGCTGTCTCGAGCGGAACACAATCACAAAGTGGTGTTGGAAACCACCTATTCCTCAGGACATTTGTGTGCATCTCTAAACGCCAGCTTCCAGCAATAGGAGAGACTTTGTGTCATGGGATTGCTCTAAATATAGTTCACCAAATTGTCTTCCTTGTCTGGGTTCCGTATAAACGTTTTTAAGTTTCGACCCAATTAAGTTTACCCCTAATTTGAGCTTCAGCCTTGAATGAACCCTATATTTGGAGTCAAACTGGAGATGCGTGATACAATTATTGATAATACAACGACCTGGAATTTGGACAGTGCCAGAATAAATGCATATATTGATCCAGGGTTGTTTTAAATTAAACTGGGTTCCCTTAAAATATTCATGAACTGGAAAGGGTCAGTTAAAAGCTTCAAGCTGTGAGATTTATAACAGACTTATCAAAGCAGATGCGTTTTGCATCATTTCTAACTTTTGACTGGTGAGAAGTTTAGATTTTTTTTATAAATACATATACATTTTCTGTAGCAAATGTGTGTGTATATTTATATAGATATAATTTTTTTCAAATACATCCCCATATGCACCCTCACTCTCAGAACATTTTGCTTTTACTCTCCCGGCGTTTCAGTAACTTGCCTCAGCTGTGCGCCGTGTTGCCTTCCAAATGCAATGCATCATAAATTCATGGTGGTTTGCCAAGTAAAAGAGGGCATTGAGCTTCTTTATGAAGAGGATTTTCTTGCAAACTGGACCTCATCTACATCCCAGTGGAATTTTCTGATGCTTTCCTATTACTCCTGTACAAAACTTTTAGGGAGTTATAGATCATACATTAAAAAGAGTAATTAAAGTCCAACTTACTCATCTTCAATATCTGTCTATCCTTTTCATTAGGGAGCAGAGACATACCCTGCCTCTCCTATGACAGTCAGTTTAATGACCAGCCATCAGTTCCTCTGCTTCTCAGGTTTCCAAACCTTCTGGGTTGGAGGATATTGCTTGTTACTGTTGTGTGTCCCGTTAGGTGTATCTTGTGTAAATCCCATACATAAGCTGGGTATTCCAAAATATTGGCACATATAAAATTAAATGTAAAATAGCAGTTACCAGGTGAGCAGTTTGGTTTTGTGCTTGGAGCATGGATGTCAGCAGTGGATGTGGGCATTGAAACTGAGCTGGTACCCATTTGCTGAGTCACAAGGGACTGGGAAATTCTGAAATGTCTGAAGGAAGCCTCATCATTTTTAGGGATGCAATTTTTTATTCAAGCATATTTTGAAAGTTCACAGAGTGAAATAAACCTCAGGAGGTCCTTATGTAGCCCTGGCCATCGATACCAGTTTGATATTGCATGTAATGGCATTGCTGCAGTTTGCAGCACCTTTTGTACCAGGTTTACTGTACACAACACATACATATCGTGCTCATATGTAATCTGATCTCTTCTGCTCCTACCACCCCAATCACTACCTGAAAACCTATTGAAAACAATAAGCATGGGAACACAGCGTGGCTGGCTTTTTGAGTGTTGGTAGAACCTCCTTGCACTGACTTTAATCAAGCACCCAGATGCTTCAACTGGGTTTGAGTTGGAGGAAATTTCTGAGAAGCCTGAGGAGAGGAGAAACCTGCAGTTGCTAGACCTTGTTCCTAGAACTGCTTCGGTGCCTCATGGAAGAAAAGCCACCCTGGGAAAACAACACAGGTTTGGTAGGTCTGACCTCACACGTAGAAAGGGTTTGGTTACATAAAGACCTCACAGACCTCTCAAAACAACTTTTAACTTAGGGAATGGGGCTGAGAAAACTCTGTGCAATGTAACACTCTAGAATGTTATCTGCACTGGACTCAGAAGGAGGCACATGGTGCTTTAAGGAGATCCTGTGTCTCCCTGCTTCAGGAGCCAAGGGAGCTGTTAGCACTGGCAGATGAGAGCTCACACAGAGTACAGCAGAGGAGTTTTCATTAGTCTGTGGCCTCTGCTTTAATAACCTCTGATTTAATGTCCTCAGGAGCAGAGAAACTCCTGAAGCTCTTGCTGGGATGATGGGCCTTTGCAAAGATTTGGCTCTTCACAACTATTCAAGCCTTGGAGGGGTAATTATGCTACAACCGACTCACGAGCAAAAGAAAGCTTGTAGGCTTTCAGCTGTCTTTAATTTTACATTAGACAAAAAGTGATAAAGAACTTGTTTTCTGTAATCTATGGATTTAACTTTGAATAGCAGGTGGTAAATGTTCCAACAAATATGTATATATATATCAAATCTGTGAGTGCCCAAATATTTACATCTTCAGCCAAACAAAGGCTGGAGACTCACGTTGCCTGAGGGGAAGATTGTTTTAGAGAAGCAGGTTGAAAGGAAATCAAGAGTGGGAATTACAAGTCTTCTTTCAGAAATGAGAGGTTGTGGTAGGGAGGAATCATGTTCCTGATAGATCGCTGGCTTAGAGAGATAAGCCGTCTTGTGAAAAGGGGTGTCCCGTTGTCTTTTGGGCCACGGCCTTGTTTCTTTGAGTACTGTGCACATTTGAATTGAAGTCTGTACAAGGAGCACGCCAGCATTAGTCAAAGTTTGTACCAGCTTTCCCAGCACGGGCTGTCAATCTGGTTATATGGCAAGGGGATATGATCTGTAGCTGATGTATTTGTGTTAGATGGCAACACTAGTAAGTCTATCAGTTCTCCATTGCTAGGGTTGGAATCTGCAGGAACATCAGTGGGTTTAATGGTGGCCCACGAGGCCCGGAATTCTGGGAACTCTCACATTTGCAACGTAAAACCCAGCAATAGGGAGACATGGGCTTTTTGCTTTTCACAGTGGTCTGCCATTTGCAATCTACGAATGGCTAAAATGAGGATGTGTTGTGTTTACCAGATAGCTGCTCAGCAGAGCTAAAACTTCTCTTTATAGTGACATTTTTACAGATGTCCAGTCTCTTCTTGAATGTCGCAAGGTTGTAGGCTTGAAGAACATTCTGTTGTCTTGAAATTGGGAAAATATGAGTAACCATCAGTATTTGATTTTCCATTTTTAATGCTCCCCTTGTCTTTTGAGTCAGGGAGACCAAAAGTCCTAGTGGATCTTTATTACCCACTTGTCTTGTATGTTGTTTCCTTTAGAGTAGACAAGCCAAGTTCCTTTCCACTCTTCATATAAGATTTTTTGCACAGTTTTGATTATTCTATCACTCACCTATTAACTACTTCTGAGTAATACAGTGTGCTAACCCATAACACAGGTTCTGCTCCACACACTGGCACTATAATTCACCAAGCTTTGTGGCTTCTTTTCCCAAAACTGTGCATCATTTTCATATGCAGAACTTCAGTTGGACTTACAAAACTCAGCAATGTATTTTCCAACTGAAAACCTCCCTGGTTTTCTTCAAATAGCATTACGTGTCTCTGTTGCCAGATTATTGCTGCAGAGGACAAAATGTTGTGTGTCTGTGAATTGGTGGGAATTCTTAATCTCCAGGAAGGTTTTCTAGAATGTCAAGAAACATACTGTTCGTATGTGAGGCACAAGGGTTGAAGAATGCCTTTGACCTTTGCTTGTGGGCGATTTACAAGAAGTTGGAGCCAGTCTGCACTGCACTGCCTAAGCAGTGCAAGAGTAAGGCAAGTGCAGGATAAATGCCAGGACAAACAGGTACACTTTGCTATGCTTTGGATGTGTTCAGTGACAGATGCTGAAGTTTGAGGGTTTGCATGGGTATGTGTCACCTGTCATGAGCTGCAGATAGATCCAGGCCTTTTTTAAAGAGTTAGGGAGATGCAGGCAGGCACAGTAGTCAAAGGCAGAAGGAGGAAAACAGTGAAGGATGTCACCTCTCCTCCATCTATTCCTGTGCATCAGCACATTCTAAATCTCTCTCATCCAACCTTTCATCATCTTTTACCTTCTTTGCTGTTACCTTTAAGTCTCGGACTCAAGTTGCTGATTTTCTTATTCAGGGCTCTTATTGCTCTACCTCGATCAATGTGTTCATCAGTGGAATTCTACCAGTAGACAAAGATGGGGCTTTTTTTGCCAAATTAGAGTAATGGAGTGGAGGCTTCCTTGTATGCTGATCCAACACTCTGTGATAATGTACCAGCCTCCTTTTCTTTCCCAGCTCCTTCCCTTGCTCCCATGCTTGCAAAAATAGTTCTGGCTGGAGTTAAGGGTTACCCACCAGTTTCCCACCAGGAATGATTGACACAACCCTTACAGAACTCATACCTGATGGTTCTTGACCTGTAGGGCTGAGGTAATAAGGAATGTATTAGTGACCCAGACATAAAAGTAGACATTTGCATCATATAAAAGTAAACTTGGACATCACTTACTGGTCATGTTACATGGGTAGTATTCTGAATAGCTTGATAGAAGAGAAGAAGCAGATTGAAAAATGAAATTATTAATTGTTGTACATCCTTGAGGTACAGCAAGTAAAAGGACATTGATTTTTTTTTTTGAATGAGATTCTAATGTATCTGTAGCTTCATGAAAGATAAAAACATTGTGCAATTCAGCTTTTCAGTTTGCTGTATTTTACCATATGATTGAGTTTAAATGTATTGGTGTATTGGATATGTTTTTTCCATTTAAAAAGCTCTTGTAAATGAACTATTTATTTACATGAAAGAAAAGGATTCCCAGTGCAGCCCACAATACCTCTTCCTCCAAGCCTGCCTTGAAAGAAGTTTGCCTTTTCATATTTGGCTCTAGCTTTCAAAGTCCTCAAAATGAAAAAAAAAAAAAAAAGTATTCTTAAAACTAAATAAAACATATATATCAGTATTTCTGGCTGAATGAATGAGCACTTCCCCTGAATAGACCTATTTGAATGGCTACTCAATATTTTGTAAGGAAAATATATTAAAAAGTTGAAACAGTCTGCTGAATGAAGGTGAGGGAGAGAAACAAAATATAAAATGTGTCATGTGAAAAAAGAGCCCCTTATCCAAGAAGATCTTGGTAAAACTTTAAATGGAAAAGTGACACTCATCAAACGATTTCTATATCATCTGCACTGAATAATTTACTTTTGGGTGAGATTCACTAACATCATTGCAGAGGAAGTGTAATTGAAAATTATGAAAGCTATATCTTTATTGTGTATTACAGCACATGCCTTTGATATGGCGTTATGTCTGCCACAGTGGGAAGTGTTTTTCAGAAAAAGTCAAATCTCTGGGACAGATTCTCGGTGGTGTAAATCAGTGTTACTGAGCTGACAGCATCCTATGTGAGCAAGCCTCTGCCTGCTTCTTACATGGGTAGAGCTAGGGACGAGCTCTGCTATTTTGTTTATCTATAATGGAGAGCTCAATAGTGATACTAAAACTTCGGGGTCTTCTGCTCAAAGTTTATGTAAATACCTATTTTTTCCCAGTGCAATTTAAGCCTCATTAGTGATCACTATGCAATGTCACAGGTCCTCGTGGCAGTGTGTACATCCTTGATCTATGCAGCCTGTTATTCAAGGTCTTGACCGTGTACTGGCTTTGATAGCACAGACACTTCAGCTTCAAAAGGTTCTTCAGAAGTAGAGACTGAGTAGGAGCTGGTCTGAATACAGAACTGGTATCTAAATCAATGAAGATATGCTGGCTAAGGACTTGCTAAATGTCTTTTACAGTGTACAATGGCAAGTCCAGTGTACTTTAATTCCTCCAAGAGCATTTGAATGGCTAAGGCTCCATCCCCAGGTGATTTAGACAAATCCCTCTCTTGCCAAAGGCTGGTAGACAAGGCCAATGCTGGTTTAAGGCACTTAAATGTTGTTTGAGCAAAGTGTTTTACCCTGGTCACTGGCTGGACAGGGCCCCAGTGCCCCAGCAGAGCGGCCACCAGCTCCTCCAAGCTCAGCTGTTTCCCAAATGACTTGTGCTGGTGGAGAAAATCTGCCCAAAGTAGAACACCATGAGTGACATTAGCATTCGGAGAGCATCTGTTCACCCATCCCCAGTTAGCGTATGACTGTCAAACTGAGACACACGTCTATTCCCAATCCAACTCCTTAACCCCTGCTTTGCCTAACCCACTGCCACGTCTCCCAGGGCCGTTTCTCATGGGAGAGGCAGGCCAGTGCTGTGCTCATCCATAGGCACATGAATTAATTATGAAGGCCTGACTATCTTATTAGAAGGCATTTTGCTTGCCAGTGCAAAGAGTGTGTGTCCAACCCACCTATGGACAGCTCTTTGACGTACCATATATCTGCCTTTCTTGGCCAAAATGCCTATCCTGTTCAGGAATGTAGTTTTACTGTTCCAAGGGAGAGGTGGAAATCTTGGCAGCCTCAGGAGCTAGGAGGTATTAACCACCATCAGTGAAAATCTGTGACGATGGTGTAGGGAGCTGGACTCGGTGAGGTGCAAATTTCTTTCCAACTTCTTTGGGTTAGCCTTGGCTAAAGAGAGGCCAGCAACCCCTTTTGTAGTCCATGTGAAACAGTGCTTGAACTGGTCCAGCAAGCAGAAGAGCATACCAGCATTTCCAGGAGTTACTGGTACTTTTCCACAAAGGTCAATGGCACAAAGCACCTTTTTTTATTATTTATTGTGGGTTTCCGTGTCTCCCTAGTGTATCTTCCTTTTCCATGGCTGACAGAAACCCTGATCTGTCCTCCTCTCCTGCAGAGTGTGTGTGTGTATAGATGAGTAGAATTTGAATGTTAATTAACATTTGCATAGTACTTCACGGCACCCTGTGCAGCCATCGCCTCTTTGGAAGAAATGACAGTACTTTTGTTACTTTTAAATGGAGGTTGATGGAGAAGAACTCATCTTCCTGGCTCTGTGTTGGAAACAGCTCTCTGTGATCATTTGCCAAGAGATACTACACAGTAGCCTCAGGGTTTGCTGTGCTACCCACCATGGAGTGCTGGTTTCCCCAGGAGCTCAGTGCAGGATCAGGACCCGTGGTATTGATCCAGAGTGGGTTTTGGCCTTCAATAACCTTTCAATGGCAGTCTTTGACAGCCTTGTGAGACGTGCATCACATGCTTCATCCCTAGGCCAGCAAGGATGTTCATTTTGTGGCTGGCCTTGTGGTGGAGTATTGGATTGAAACCCTCAGGGATGCAGGTTTGACTATCCAAAGGCCTCCTTGTGTGACCTTGGGCAAATGCCTTAATCCCTCTGCTGTGGCCATCTGCATCCTACCCAGATGCCTGGGGAGGTTCTGGCACACTTTTTCCCTGATCTTGTTTCCGGCTCTTGTGGTGCAACTATGATGTGAATATCAGCGCTTAGAAAGGAGCACTGCACATTTTGCCGCCCCTTTCAAGACATTTTCAACTTTCTATGTGTTCATTTATTTATTGGCACAGAATAGCTTTTAATCAAGTTTGCTACTTAAAACTTTGTGAGTGATTAAGTGGGTTTGCTTGGCAATGACAAATAATTATTTTCCAGGACTTGTGAATAATGTGCTTATATTCCAGTCCATGAGCTGTTAAAAACATTCTCATAGGTGTTTTAAATGTAATGCATTTTCAGATACAATTTATAAATGTCCAGTGGATAGAATTTTATTATTTTTTTTAATTTCCTTCATCTGATCTAGGTCTTTGATAAATACTACAGACAAACTGAGTGCTGTAGGATCAATCTTGACAGTTCTTCAATAAAAGGCTGTGTGGTTCTTCGTCAGTGTCTTCCTTTCAGTGACAGCTGCTTTGTTCTTTTTCAGTCAGATTTTCTAGTTAACACATCAAAAGTGTATCTGTGTACACGAAGTACTGAGAAAACAGTTCAAAGAGGCAGGAGATTCACTTTTAACTCTTCCCTACATCTCCCTGCACTTGTCACAGAAGATAGCTTATACAGAAAGCTTCAGAACAAGGTGAGTAGTTCACCAAGGAGCACTGTGAAGTACAGCACATGTGGATTAGTCTTAAAACACAAACTGGTCAGTCAATCCACTTACCATCCCAAATCAGCTTTCTTTTGAGCCAAGCCATTAAGTGATAAGAAGTTTTCAGATTTAGGCAGCAAAAGCCTTGCATCGGACACAGATAAAGCCATACGTTTGATCCAGCACTGAAGTTTTGCCTGATGGTTCTTGCTATGGTGTCAATACCTTAAAACTAATTAAACTGAGTTCAGCGTTCAGTTTAAACTCATTTCCCTGGGGGGTTGCCATCAGCTTCTAAACCAAGGTAAATAGTAAGGACAAGAAACTGCTTTGCATATCACTTGTCTATTGTACCTGAAAACTTATTTCTGACTGCATTTTTAATTGCCCACGCTTCACCCACCAGCTCAGCAGCGTAGCACACAGCTTGGAATACTCTCTGCTACTTTACGGCCATTAAGCACAGCTCAGGTAAGGAGCCAGATCAGCAGAGAAAGTGCTAACTCAGGAGAGCATATTCCAAGCATCGTGCACTAGTCCGAGCAAGGTTTCAAACCTGTGCTAAAATCCGGTAATGTCAAGCCTTACAGGAAGGTCTGGTTTTGCCTGCCTGTGCTCGTGAGCTGTCTCTTGAATAAGACCACGGAAAGTAGTTATGATTAGCAGGGATGAAAGCTTCTCGTCTAGGATTTCCCCTGTCTTATGCACCCTACAACAACCACAGCTGCAAACTGTTGCTTGTCCCCTCAGCCAGCCCTGGTTAACCAGAGAGCCTGTTTGCCTCTGGGGCTGTGACCCTCAGGCATCAGTGGAGGGTGCATGATACTTCCAGCAAGAACCTGTGCCTCTTGGGGGAATCATTTTACCCACCATGATGCCCCACTTCCAGTCTCATGAATGGGCTCGCTGTGTCTTTGAGTCTCTGTCTCTATAATTTGGAGACAGAGTGGCAGTGGCACTCCGTAATGTAGGCACAACAAAGGGACCCACAAATTCGTTGTCACTAGCTGGGGAATGAGCACATCCCCCCGCCAGCTCAAGCTTCTCTTTTCCCTTTTTATTGTTCCTATTTCTCTCTTTCATCCGTGTGTTAATTGTGCAGCAGTTTGGAGCATCCATGCATCTTCGTACTCAAAAGCCACTCTTTGTATCTAAGCAAGAGGATGTGTCACACATTGGTGAGGAAGCAAGAGGAGACCTCGCAGTCCCAGCAGTGCCAGGATGCAGCAGGTGAGCAGTGACCCCGCTCTTCCCTCTCCCTGTTCTTTGCTTGGGTCCTGTGTGGTCTGTGGATGCAGGTAGGGCCTACAGCATCTACTGGGGAAATTTCCTGTCTTAGCCAGACTTTGCCAGTGAAGTGCAAGTTGTTAAAGGCACACAGGAGCTGTTTGTTCAGAGCCAGCTGTGCTCTCCCTAGCTCAGCACTCCCCACCAGCTCACTCTGACACGGCCTCTGTTTGACTCCTGCAGATAATGGAGACCAGAAACACGCGTCTTCCTGGAATGAGCCCCACCAGACAAGCTCTCCTCAGGCTGCCCTTGTTGTCCCCTCCTGTGGGACGTACAGTCTCAGACACAAGGCGACAGAATGTGTGGGAAGACAACATCAAAGCCAATGCTTGTTACAGACCCTTCCTTGGGTCCTGTCATCTCAGGAGTGGGCTGGATACCCCAGTAGCAAACCCGCGACATTTCCACAGGATGGGATTTATGGAATCTGAGGATTTGTGTAGCAGTTCTGGAAGAAATCATTGAAGAAAAGACAGCTGGTTACAGGAACAGATAAGGAGGTATGTACCACAGAATAAAGATTCTTTCAGGAAAACAAGAGGGAACTGGTGATTTCTGTGTGGTGGAAATTAGTCATCATTAAAACAGATGGGTTGGAGGAAAGAGAGGGTGGAGTCCTGGGAGGTGGGGAGTGAGTCCAGCAGACACATTCTCCAGGAGAAACACAAAACAGTTCTGGGCTCCCCTTGCATGCAAAGGAAGTAGAAACATGTGCAGGAGAGGTCCATTGGTTGTTAGTATATGGGAGCCATTATTCTGGAAACTGGGCTTCTCCCCCTCATCTGTGCTGTATCATCAAAGGTTACATGAACTTTGACTAAACCTAACAAAATAAAAGGTACTAGAGATATGATTTAGGGAGGAAAACTAGACACTAAACAGATGTAATAATTGATTTCAATATATTGAAATGCCCAATAGACCTTGGGGTAGCTGGATATGATTATGTGTATTTGTTTTGCAGAAAGATGACTTCGCAGCTGAAGGAGATAAATGATGAGTAGCTGAAGGAGACAGAGTATAGGGCAGATCCCTTCCAAAGACATGTGGGTGCAAGAAAGAGCTGCTGGAGCAATCAGGTCTATCACTTTGTCTTCCCCTCATCATTCCTGTGGGCTCACATTTCCCAAAAGCTGGCCACTGCCCAGCAAGTTTGCAACTCATTGGCTGTTTCCATGTACCTCCACCCCCATCTTGTCTCACAAGCAAGATTTTATCTCACCACAATGGCTGATACATAAAATCTTTAGTGGTGGACCCATTTTAACCTAATTTCAGAATCCTTTCCCCATGCTGGAAAACTTCAGTGGGAATAGCCCCATTGATTTCAGTGGTCCTCTGCCATCAGCTGGCATTAGCAACAGTGAGTGAAGGATCTGGAAAAGTGTTTTTTATACACTGTCAGCCAGGTAGAAAGGTGGCAAAAGGAGTGCATTAAAAAAAATCTGCATTTATTTGTCAATATCAGAGTGTGCACTGTCAGTAACCTCTGGCTTACATTGTTTTATCATGTCAATATTTCATAGCATCATAATGCTATTATACGGCTGACTAATGGGAATGGCTATTAGCAGTGTTGATGTAGTTTGAAAATAGCAATCCATATTTTATGGACCAGAAAGAGACCAAGCCTTTACCTTAGACCTTAGCAAGCATAAAAAGGCAGATAATGTAAATGAAATTTACCTTCTCATTTCCATCTTCCCCCAATTAGTTCATAATTCACATATTGTCCGTCTGCTTTCATGCTTTGAATGCACTTATACAAATTAAAATATCCTGAGGAGGTCTTTTGAAAACTCATCCTTTTCTAGGTTGAGGTAACACAGACAGGTCTGCTCTGCAGCCTTACTAAATCACAGCTCTCCCTTATGTTATGGGCTAGTCAGTGTTTTGAATGATTTACTGAAGTTATGAACTGAATATATGGACCATTTCTGCAGGGTGTCTTGGCAGGGAAAAACGTGGGATTGCGACTTTCTGAAGTCTCAGCTATTTCTGACTGTAACTGTGGCTTGTGATAGTTTGATTGTGAATATACATGACCCAAACCTTATTTACACATTATGCATTGCATTGCATTGGATGTAGAGTCTTCTTTCAGGCACTGGTCCTGTTCACTTGCCTGAGAATTCAAATACATTGAACTCTTTGGTGCCTAGCAGAGAAAAACCTAGTTTTGCCCGAAATTCTAGTTTCCCTTAGTTAAAAATGCACCACTCCCTTAGCTCAGAGGCCAAGAAGAGACAGACACATTGCTGCTCTGAATCTGTGCAGGTTTCTAACACACCCTCTGGAGGGGCTAAGGAAAAAACCCATTAGACTGTAATCGTCCATCTTCTGCACTAACCTGTGCTAGACCTTCATGAAGTTAAATCTATGACATTAAAGAGAAGAGAAATGAACATTGCAAATGGCCTGTGAGTAGCCTCACTCTGAAAAGCTGCCATAATGTGGTTTTACACTGGCCAACTAAATATACTTAATGGTAACCTAATGGTGGAGCTAGAAATTAAATAGATGGTGTGTTAATTAGGTATTGGTTAATGTTATTATTTCACTTCATTATTCCATATTCCGCTCCTGAAAACTGGAATCCACCCCGGTGCTGAGAGACTGAAGATGTCCTAGGCAGTGCAGAGCTGAAGAGGATCCCATACACATATCTCTTACACCCTATTGAACCTTTCAGCATGCAACGTAAGTTCATTTACTCAGCGAGAAAAGCTGGAATAACACATGTGAACTTTGCTACTTCAACAATTAACAGTGTATTATTATTACATTTTGAACTTATTTCTAAGGAAAAAATAATCTCCCCAAGTCAGAAGATTATTAATAAAGTATTTAGAGAAGGTGATGGGAAGCTTTCGCCAAGACAGCCCATTAAAATGTTTTACATTTTTTACCTTGGCTTTTATTGTCCTCATTACACAGTATGCATTATTTATTAAAAATGCTGCCCACACAGTAGTGGGCAGCAAATTGTCCTTTAAGCTAAGTATTAATGAACAAGTGTTAAAACTTCTGGAGGAGGGGAGGATTTGGAATCCCAGTGGTCACTGCTGCATCCCAGAGAGCCAAACGACTTGCCAAAATTCATTTTAGGTGATGGCCACGCTTCACATGAATACAGTAGGTGGTCAGTGCTGAGGTAAGCTTGCTGGAAGGATTGGTAAAAGTAGCTTACATTAGTAAAACTGAATTTAACCCAAGGCTTCGTAAAACTTCTCTGTCATGAATGTTTCGCTTTGGATCAAGGCACCAGCTATTCACAGCATTTTCTTCTGGTACAGTCATTGATGGTCCAGTAATGGGCAAAAGTTACACTGCATCATCACAACAGTCAATTCTAGAAAGAAAAGGAGTGGAATGTAAAAGAACATGAGGTTTTCCCAGGGAGAACCCCCACAATTCTTAGCTATATGAGTCAGCATTATGGATGCTCAAATGCCAGGTAGTTTTCTGGTGAGATTTTGAAAAAAAATCAATATTTTCCCTTTTCTTCTTGAAATCAAGTATTTTTCTTGTGCTGATTATGACCAAAACTAGTTTCTTTCTTCTTCCCCTCCCTCCCCCCACCTTTTTGGTGTAATCGTGTCATGTTTAAAAGCTTACACTTTCCAAAACAATTGGCTTGCCTTCACCTGTCCCTTGGGACGTTTTATTAGCTCCTGATTCACAGTCAGCCCAAGCCTTTGCTCTCTGGTAATCAATTCCCTTGGACAGCCACCCAAAAAGATCAACTAAACCCAACAATCTTGTTCTGAAGTCCAGAGTGATGTGCTGTTTGTACCATCAGCTGTGCTGGGGAGGGTTTTAACATTCCTCTGGTGCCTGCATGGAGCTGATGCCTCCCTCCATGAGCCAACGTGGGTGTTCAGCACCAGGGAACGGGACTCTCCAAGGTCAGTGACATGATTTCTCACCCCCAGCATGAGCAATTGCAAATGTAGAATTTCATGATAGGACAACCAGATAATTTTCTTCCTTGACTATTTTGCTATTAATCCCACTTAAGTGATTCATTTCATGCAGCCTATGTGACTGGAGTTTATACTCTTCCTTAACTTCATAAATACCTGCTACATCCTTTGTGTACTTTAAAAGTTCCAACAAAATAATTTTCAGTCTTTTCTTTTTTAGTCCTGGTTTATCATTTCCCGCCTCTTCCCCTGACAAGGTACAAATCCTCTGATTCAAAGTCTGCACCATCAGTGACCAACAGCACCAAGAAGGGAAGACCCCGGCCTTCAGTAATTAATGCAGGAACCATCAGATCATGTGAGACCCCAGGCTATGGAGGCATAATTTTGTAGGTAAAAATGACCCATAAGAGCTGCCCTGGGGCTAAATGCAATAATCATTACAGTAGGTCAAAACGAAGAAGCAGGCCAGAGGAGATGCCTCCTCCTTGTTCGTGTTCTTTACAGGCTGGCACATCTCATATTTTAAGATATCTCAAGGCCTTCCTGCTCTAATTATGTACAGTGGTCTCTTCCTCCCCCCTCTTTTTAAAAACAAAATATGCAAAGCTCCTCCTTTCAAGAGGATGGTTCTGTTGGCAATTTCTGTTGCCCACTGTGTAACATTTCTGTTTTATCTGTCCCAAAGTAACATTGCCCTATTAACACAACTCTGCTGCTTTTCATGCCTCTCAACAAGCTGGGCTGGAGTGCTGAAGCAAGTGTGTCTTGATCACAGAGTGAGCTTTAAAAGCACATGATTTAATCTAGGAAATTTGAATGGAAATATTTTAGAGCAATGTTTTCTCTTCTTCTGGTAGTTAAAAGGAATTGGTAAATGCTAATTCGGAGAACAGAGTGCAAATAAAGCGTTTGTACCACACAGACAAATTATTAACACCTCAGTTCAGTGAAACAGAAGTCATAAGTTTGGAGGGTTTAAAAAGGAAATTGTGAATATGAATTTGTAATCCAATATTTATTGGCCTAGGTTTCTTCAAAATATAGAGTTTCCAAATCTAAATTTAAATATTTATGCAGTAGCACATATTCCTGATATAGCTAATATAAGTAATATATTTATCTTTAGAGGCAGCAATATTTTTTCACTCAACCTTGACTTTTAAGTTTAAATATGCGGATGGGAAGTGGTGTTATCTGGAAGTTGTTGTCGCTTATTTCTATGTAGAAATGAAGATAATTCTGACTGGTCTTTTAAGAAATAACACTTTTTATTTCTGTGCTCCAGCTGATCAAGCAGATTATGATGGTTTATTGTCAGTTTTTTTATTTTTCTACCTTGAGTTACACAGGTTTTTGTATGTATTGTTCAAAACGAGGAGTTGAATTTCCACAGCCGGTGGAACTGATGGGAAAAAGTTTAATGATAAATTTTGCTTTTCCCTGTAAAAATCCAGGATAAGATTTTCATACACGTGAAGCCTGTCTTGCATCATTCTCACACTTTAAAGGGCATATGATGGGTATATATTTAGAAGAATATGAGAGGGATTTAGGGTAACTGTGACTCTTGTCCATATCTCTGAGTAGGTGGAAACATCTGTTTCTGTAGGACACTTTTGATAGATCCCTGACATATTCTTGTTTGGTACTAAATCCTGTGCATTTATGGCCATTTACTACTGCTGAGGAAGTGATCCCGAGACCCTCCACTTCTCGTGTTTCCAATCCTCAGCTTTGCTTTGGTACTGCATTTTCTTTTTATCAGACAGAATCTCTAGATACAATAAATTTTACTTTATTGTCCTAGTGCTTGAAGAGTAACTTTTCCCTAGAGAGGTCTTTCTTCCATGAGTTTTTCTTTTCTTTATCGCTCGCCCAGCTGTGCAGCAAAAGCAGGTGGCAATGGGGGTATTTTTTTTTTCCCCTCTGAAACAGGCCACTTTTGACTGCAGTGGTATCCTGGTTGATGAGCCCCTGCCAGGGCCCATGTTCTCACTGCCTGGGAGGGGACTTTGTCTCTGTTATGGGACACGAAAATGTTGGTTTTCTTCTCTCCTGCTGAGGAGGTTTGAGCCACCTCTGTCAAACAGCACAGTCATCTCTTGAAGAGATGTGGCTTCAAAACTGATCCTTTTCCTTATCACCCACACAGCAGAATATTTATTAAGTCACATGCTCAGAGATGCTGGTTTTTACTGAATTTTTGAGTGGGCAAGCCATTAATTAGTCCAAAAAGAATTTCATGGGCTGAAGATTCTGTGGCTGCACCTCATTCACTGTGTCTTGAGCTCTTCATCCAGGAGGACAGCGGTGAATAGTCCCCCCTTCTCCCTTCCCAAAATGGAAAGTCTCTCATACAGCAGCATTATAAAAGAGGTATTATTCTGTCAATACAATGGCCCTTGGGATGTCAGTGGTAAAAGTTAAAAAACCCTAAGTCAAGAGAAAAGCCTAATACAGTTGCACTGACTTTGCATACACTTTGAATGAGCCATCACTGTGTCAATCAAGTGTCTAAGACAGAACAATCTCACAGTGTCAGTGCAAGCTCTGTGCTAAAATCAATGGCAGAGTTCCTATTAATATTTGGAAATTCTATTTTCTTAGTCTCTTAAAGCTATTTTCATATCTTTTGAATATTCAGTAATGCATGTGAGAAATGTTGCTGCTCTTCAGCAGTCTTCTTGTTTTCTGCATTAGAAGTTGTGTGACAGTAAAGGGGCTTTTTATGCTCCCACTTGCTGTCTCCTTTTTGTATAAGGATGCCTTGAAAAGATCTCTGCTTAGCTCTGTGCACATAAACTAAAAGAACAAAATGTTCCCTGAATGGTGAAACTCCATGTTTTCTCTAAACCTGCCATCACTGCCTCTTGAAAGCAAAAGTCCAAGCAACCTTAGAGAAGATGTAATTTTAGGAGGCTTGAGTGTTGGTACAGTCAGGATTCCTCCTGCTCATCTACAGACAACAGCCCTGACCTAAATCCCTGCAAGAACCCACTGCATAAACCCAACCACCTGCAACTATCTGACTTCTTCCATAATTTTGTAAACTACACGGGGACTTACCAATGGCTTTAAAATCATTACCCAATACCCCATTAAATCTCCCTGCAACTGAGTTTTAAGATGGGAAATAAGAGATAGCAAGAATATTGGTCCTTGGCCTGGTATAGCCACTTACCATACCAAGAGAGCAGAAGGAGAAACAACGCCGGATTCCTGGAGATAATGTCGGCACATCAGCATTAGGCAATAATGGAGAATGTATTCCTCATCCTTCTTCCCCCCAGACAGCTAGAGGTGATATATCTTTTGGCATTGTCAGCCTAATCTAGGTCAGTCCTATTGTCAGGCTCCTCAAATAGTACCTGTCCACAGTTAAAATTTATGTTGGAGAAGCATTAATGCAAGCTTTTAATAAGATGAAGAATTTAACAGTGTGCTGTTATCTGGAGATGATATATTTTATATACAGGAGACATATTTAATTAGCTTTCGAATAGTCAAAGTGGCTCATACAGAGGCAGGCATGGCTGTACTTCCACTCCTTCCATCTGTAATTAGAGACAGCAAATGCAAAGCACATATTAACTTTTCTGGTGGCTGAGCTGCCTTGCATAGACCTTCATACACACTCTGCTGCTCAAATATAAATTAGCCCTTGCAAAGTACACTCAGTGGATAAATAAAAAAGAGGAGAAGGACTCCTTGACGCTTCACGGTTAAGTACCCACAGCAAGGGAGGAGCCAGGAGCTGCAGGACCTGCTGGGAGGAGGATGATCCAAAGAGGTCGGTGAAATGCTCTGGGTTCAAGGCCTTCCCTGTGCTCAGGGTCACCTCTGCAGCCAAACCTTTCTCAGACATCACTTAGTGCTGTGAGCCTGGTGGTAATGCAGGGAGCTTGGCTGTCCCCATCCTTGGGGTACTCTTCATTTCCTCCTGCTCAGCCTGTTTCAGAGGAATGATGCTCAGGCACCCATCAGAAGTGTGTGGGTCACCTCTCTCCTGCCTGGGAGATGCTCTGGAGTCAACAATGTGAACAAAGTCAACCACATCATTGACTGGAGATCGTTGATGATCTTGAGCAGGTCGTCACAAGCAGCACTTCAGCTGATCCCATTTTTCTCTCAGCCCTCCTCTCTCTCTCTCTGTGCATGCCAGAACTTGTCAGGAAAATGCACATTTCACTGCCATGTGCCCCTGGAGGCTCCATGCTGAGCAGTGGCCAAGGGCATCCTTGACCCTGTGGGCATTTCTACACGTCCCATACAGCCCATGCCAAGGCTGTGCTCTGGACCGTGCATCAAAATGAAGTCCACATAAGCAAGAAGTTTGCAGGGGTGAGCGTGACGCTGAATGACCTCACAGTCTTCCTCCCTTATCTGTTCTTGCCCAGGAGATGGTAGATACTCTTCACTAACAAGATGATGTTTCTTTGAGCCACATCCAGCCCACTCACCTCACGTGCACAGCCCAGGCATCAGGGTGCTTTGGGCCACCATGGATGGGTCACATCTGGCTGAGGGACTGCTGCACTGGGGCCACAGAGCAGTGTGACAGCCAAGGTAAGCACAGCTCTGCTGTGACTTTTATCTTTGGGACCACTTCAGAATTCAAACACTCCGTGAGGGACAATTTATTTGGTTTTTTAATGCCAAAAATCTTTGTAAGGATTGGTGATAGCCAGCAAGTCTGTTTCACTGTTTCAGAGGAGACACATTTATTAATGCATAGCCATGAAATATCTGTGAAAAGTCAGGAAAAGTACTTTAGTCCCCCCATAATGATGATACATGTGAGGTTAAACAGACAAATATGTTTTATAAATATAGTCTTCTAGGCTATTAAGGCTTTTCTGCTGGCTGAAAAGATACAAGAAATCACCAGAAACTAACTAAATTTAAATGGCTTCTGTTCAAAAAAACCAGTTCGCTATTAATAAGTTGTTGAATAACAGGCATTTAAAGAAAGGCATAACTATGATATTAAATAGATAAATGTAAAATAATCTGTGTGCATTTAAATGTGAAGATCACATTAGGAGTAGAAAATTACAAAAATTTAAATACTGTAGGAGGTTGTTATGTAGGTAGTCTATAAAAAACAGGCAATTTGGAATTCCTCTAAAGAACATAAACCCTAGATAGAGCTGCTAGTTCCTTTGATAAAGACAGGTCTCAAGCTGAAGGTTTGATGTTTAAAACCCCCAAAAGGTGTCTGAGCTATCTTTTTCTAAGGGATTATATAAGATAAAAGCTTGCACTGTAAGTCCCTATTTTAAGAAACAGAGTTGCTAGGAAGTTGCTAATACGAAAAGGCTAATTGTGCATGCAATGAAAGTACTGCTCCATTCACAAAATAAAGTGCTAACGTTTTAATAAGGGCTGAAAATCGTCTGCTCAGGAGCCGCTGCAGGGTGTGTGTCACTCAGGGGCTGCTGCGCCGTTCCCCTGGCACTGGGACAGCTCCAAGTCCAGCTTCAGCACCAGGATGTGACACAAACATCGTGTTGTTGTCACTTACAGCAGTGTTGAGGGAATAAGAGGGATATCTAGGTTTTGTACGGTTCAGTCTTCCCAAACTGTTCACGTCTCAATTACTTACTTCTTTTATTGAGTTCATTACATTTTCTTTCCCTTCTAGCCTCCAGTTTCTTCCCCAGAGTTCTGATTTACCTGTATCAATTAGCTGGTTTGCCCGGAGGTATTTTTTCTTTTGAATGTTGAGAGAGAGCTCCCCAAGATACAATGCAGTGGCTCAACACTCCTGCACTCTCTTTGCTGTCAGTGAAATGAGGTTTTCACTCTTCAATTACTGTTTCATACCTTAAAAGGGCTGCCTACCCTGGCTGTGCCCATCTAATCCTGTGGATTAGGAGTGCAGACCTACACTGCTAATCTGAGCACTGCCATCAGTTGAATTTCTATTGTGTTGAATTTCATGTAAGCTTCAAGTGTTGAATCCAAAGCTGGTGGAAAACGTCATTCCTCCATTGTATTTCCTGGTTCATGTAGGTTAGATCCAGAAGGAGACATATATTTAGTCATGGGACACTGGCCCAGGTTGCCCAGAGAAGATGTGAATGCCCTGTCCATGGAAGTGTTCAAGGTCAGGTTGGAGAGGGCTTGGAGCAATCTGGGATAGTGGCAGGTGTCCCTACCTGTGACAGGGAGGGTGAAACTAGATGATCATTCAGGTCCTTCCCAACCCAAAACATTCTATGATTCTGTGGTTTAATGTAGGATGAAGCAACAAAAGAGCTGAGCATGATTGGGACAGTGGGAACCCTAGACCCAGAACCACCACACAGCCTCATGGTACAGGGTAGACCCCTCTCCTTCCCGCTCCTTTTCCAGGGCTGATGAACACATCTGGTTCGGACCATGCAGTTATGTATTTCCATGCATGATGTTTAAAGGGCTCATTATAGTCATTGAGGTCTTTTATTCCTGTCGATGCAGCACATCATCTCTGTATACAAGAACTTTTATCAGAATTAGGAACCAGATCCTGAGCTGATGAAAATCGGCATCACTTCATTAACATGGCCACCCAGGTGTCATCAGTGTAGATGGGTTCATGTACAGCAGCTGAAAACCAGGCCCCAGAACTTGCTTTTATTAAAATATTCTCGTAAAATAAAGTTGTGAATGAGATGACGGTGACAGGAGATAGCCTGTTTTGTAGTAACTTGTTCAATAACATTACAAATGATACAGAAATTCAGTTGATGTTTTGCCTTTAAAATATTAATTATATCATTCTGTCAACACATATTTTTAATACATATCCTCCCTGTCAGATTTTACACTTAATCTTGGTGTCTGTAGACAGCTCAAGAGCATCCCTTTCTACAGCGACTCCTGCATCAAGGTCTTCTTTTCTATTATATTCTGCTCGCATCTGTTTAAACACAAGATACGAGATAAATGATAGTGCCAAGCTTAAACATACATCATCAGGGCTCTGATGTGATGCTCTGGAAGTGGCAAGCCAGATGGTGTAAGGCAGGACTCAGCCATCACAGTTTGTCATGCCGTGCTCCAGTCCACCAGACTAAAAATGGACTTCCCTGTGCACTTAGTCAATCATCTCTCCAGTGGCCAGAAAGCAGGGGTCAAAACAAGAGATGATATGAAACAAAGGTTGTGGTCCTGCTCGGCAGCTGTTCAGCCCTCCAAATCTGGCCATCGTCCTTGCTTGCTGCAGAGATGGAATTAATAGTGGAAGGAGATATCCCAGATGATATTATTGGGTCTGAACTATCACTTTATCTTTGTTCATTTATTAACATAAAGGAAAATGTGTTTATTAGTTTTGTAGGACAGATTTGAGAATATAAGAACCCATTTGGGATAATGTTGTGTTAGGGAACTCTTTTTTTGGAGGACACCACAGATCAACACATAAATAAGTTCCTGTGATGTTTGCTTGTAAGGGGACTATGTAAATGTCATTTGGAGAAAAAAATAGCAGCTACCTCACTATATTTATGTGAAAAGCATTAATCAGAGAGAAGAGAGGAGAGGCAGACCTGAAAGACACTAATTTGAATGAAAGTTGTAGGCATTAATTTTGATTTATGATATACAACCACATTTGAAATGTGGCCACACTTTACATTCTTTCCATGCTGACCTCAAGACTATATTTAGAAGCCAGTCATGCTGCTGAGCAGGACTCAAGGCAGTATATAAGGAGATGCTAGGAGTAATTGTATTTCATATTCATTAATAGTCAAAATACTTGCATTTGCAGGTTAATTCATCACCACATTACTTCAGTTTTTGGTGTGTGCAATATCAGTGAAACTTGACAGTTCAATCCTTTTGTAATAATTTGAAAAACACCAGTGCAAGTGCTTTGCCCCAGTTGTGTTGCAGGGCAAATCCTGGAATAACATGGCAGTGAACTGGGCTTGTGGTGCTGAAGGCAAGGCAAGGAACCACAACTTACATCAACAGAGCAAACACCACCCAACCCCACTGAATTTGAAATGTTCCTCCTAGTTATTGGGAGAATGTTTGTCATGTTATGCAAGGCAGGTTTGTTTGCTAAACTCTTTCATCTGGGGAAAAACATTGTATGGGAATTTATTTTGATTTAGCAAGGTAAGTTACTCCTTGCACTGTTACGCTTCACTTTGCCATAGAACAGAAGGTTTCTGCACTCATAAAATGCTCATCTCTGTGAGGTTTAGCTTTATTAAACATCGACTTCAACAGCTGTGTGTGGAGTGGAAAAGACACAAATAAACCAGAGTGGTGTTTTGAAAAAAATTCCTTCAATTTACTATTCTTTCTATATTTTCAAACAGCCATGACATAGACAGGGCTGAGTTAAGAGGCCAATGGACCTTACAGCTTGTTTACCAACATTGATTTGTGCCCTATGAAATACAGTTTAACTCAAAGTAGGACTACAAGAAAGTTAAATGCTTTATCCGACTCATGCTGTCTCCATGCAGAGGTTATACTCACTCAGATGTGTCTTTGAACAAGGTAAAGGATGCACTGCCACAGCAGAGTTCTGGGGAAAAAACCAGATTCACAGTTATTCCCTGAATACAAGTAAGTGGAGTTGGTTTTCATTCTTTACTTTACAAGGAAAAAAATCATTGTTTGTTGCCTAAAAAGGGATTTTGGGGAGTACCCATTGCCAGTACGGTTAAGTTGCTGGAAGAGGCCAATAAATGTAGAAACAGCCGGTTTTGCAAGTGTAGAGTTAAGCTGAATTGTATTTATGGGAGCAAACCACCAAGAGCCCATTGGTGGTTTATAGAGCTTTGATTTGATAGGTTATTGATTTTGGCTTTGGGGGACAGAGCCCCTGTTGAGAAAGTATCAAACTCACACTGAGTAAAATTGTCAAAAGCCTTAAAACCAGTAGTGAGGGACTGGCCAGTTCTCAGCTTAGGGCTTCAAATGGAGTGGGGAAGATATGCCTTATTGCCTTCAGACCTCTGGAAGCAGTTTTGTGTATTAAATACTGGAATAACCTGATATTTTAAAAGCTAATACGCTCATCCAAGTAAAATGGGTTTAGAAGACTGCTGGGAGTTTCATTATTTTATGACTAAATCGATAACCAGATTTATACCTTTTGGACGTAGAAACTTGAATTTAATTGAGAAAATGGATCTAATGAAGATGGACATTTTTTATGCAGGTGCCCTTGTTTTAAAACGCAGACATTCACACTGTTCTGTAGCACATGGAAAAAAAAAAAGAGCAACTTGGTTTTAAGAGTCAAATAGACCCATCAAAGTAAGTGACACACCCTGATTATTGGGAAATAGGCAAAGAAATAGTGATACTTCTGTACTCCTGAGAATCTAAAGGATTTTTTTCTTTTTTGGTTCCTGAATACAAAATTAATTAGTTAACATAGAAAAGCATATTATTTTCTAACATACCAGAAAAATAAAGGGCCAGCTGGCAATAACTTGGCTATCAAAATCAGCATTACTACTGTTTCAAGTGCTGTGTCAGTATTTCCTACCTGACCATTCTCTGGCAAATGTGTGATATTTATGGTACACTTTTCCTAATGCAAGCTATTATCTACAGTGATGAAAATCAGAAGGAAACTATATTCAATATATTTAGCTAAATTCTGCTCCCTGTATGGAATCAATTTTTTTAAAAAAAGCCCCAGACAAGTATGCATGCTTGTGCTTAATTTTATTCCTGTCTCCAAGACCAACTTTAGACCACATGCTTTGCCAAGTTGAAATCAAAATGCAGAGTAACCTCACTGACTTCAGTGAAATAACTTGTGATTTAGTCCCATATATTTGTCTCAGTATGTGTTTCATTGGGTATAATAGGCAGCAACTATTTATGACACAAATTTCCTGGACTTTTACAAGCACAATTAGCACTCTGAAGGGCAGAAGAAAACTAGGAGGAAAAGTTAACAAGTAAAGAAACGGAGATGGAGAACTCATTAGCATTTCATTTCTTCTGTACATGTACTCACACACACACACACACACAAATGACTCTCCAGTGGGAACGTACACATCCTGAAAATCTCAATTACGCACCGAGAATAGGTTTGTGTTGCAATGTACTGCAAGAAATGTTCAAGTTTATAGTTGGCAAGAAATTAGCATATACTATATAGAGAGACAACATGATGGAGTATATTTTGCTCTTTATGCTAAACTTCCATTGATTGCCATGGGAATATTCTATATGTGGAAGGCGGTAGGAGCTGTGCCTTTAACAGTAAACAACAGTGATAGTCAGAGATGTTTCTGTCTGCACTGAAATGAAGTGCTAATAAAAAAAAATCTCTGTTCTTATTGTTTAAAATCTACAGTCGATAGATTTTTATTTTCCCTACTGACTTGAACAGTAAACTCCTATAAACAAAGTGTGACGACTATCTCATTACATGTAATTTAAATGAGCACTTAGAAAGAAAACAAAACCAAAGATGCCTTCAATGTAACAATTCAAGGACTGGAATTGGAATTTCTCAGGCAACACTACTTTTCCTATGTAATTTCAGGTGTGGTCCTTGAATTTTCTCTTCCTTGCAGAAATACCATGGAGCCACATTCACATTTGGGACAGTGACAGGACAAGTTTTGATGGGGTGTGGCATTGTGCCCACTGGGGCTGTGGTGGCTGTGTGTCCCATGCTGTATCCAAACCAAATTTGTTCCATAGAAACACCCTCCCAGGAGATGGTGGTGCCTTGAACTCCTCTGCATACCAGTCAATGTCTATTTGCTTTCCAACCAACTGGGAATTTTAATGGCTAGTAATGGGATTGATGCTTAGCCTTCAAGGGTGATGCAGCCCTGCCCTGGCACAGGGTGTGACCTCCACCCACCCAGCCCAGCAGACCTGACATCACTTTATTTGGCAGCCAGATTTGTTCCTGAAGTTACCGGCGGGTTTGGCTGAGGGTATAAGCCTGCACATAGCACAGAGAGGAGCCAGTGTGACTCCATGGTGCTCAGGATCATGCCTGGGGTGAGCTTCATGGTCCAGGCTGGCCTGAGCATCCACAAATGTGCAGCTGCAGATACTTCTGTAAATAGCTCCCAATAAAACTGAATTTCCATAGTGAATAGCTGGAGACTGTGAGCTTTATATCTATTGCTGCTCACTGCACTGATAGAAATTCCCCAGCAAGTCTCTCTTGTTTTATTTAGGTGAGCAGGTTTCTGTTACAGTTAATGGCATGACTCTCATGTGCACTGGGCTGCATTTGGGCAGCGTTTTGCCAAAGTAATCTTACAAGCAAGTGCATCGTGTGATGAGCTGATGGGATGTCCTGCACAACGGTACAACTTTGTCCTGTGACTCCTGTGTGAAACCTGACTGCTGCTAACTAATTCTGCAAGTGTGATGTGCTCAGGAGGAATTAGCTGCTTTTTAAAAATAGATTGCTTCCTGTCACAGTGGAGTATTTTTACTGAGTGTTTTTCACACTGATTTTCTGTGTCTCACTGACACTGGTGTTTCTGGAGTTCAGTTTTCTTGGGGGGATTTTGTTGGGGGTTTTTTTGTTTGTTTGTTTTTAATAAGCAACATACCATTAGGGAAAATAAAAAAAAATCCACTCTGGTAGAAAAAGAGTGTCAAGGTCCTGAGGAGTACTGGAAGCATGAATGTTTTTCTGCATTGATGCTGATTCAAATGGATCTCACTTTGCTGAACTATTTGGATGAACCTGGAACACTTGGGAAAAGAAATGACTGTAATGGCTTTTAAAATCTTCTAGATTGGTTGTGCCTATACCATGTGTAGGAAAGACCAGTTCAGCACCTCTATGTCAGGGATAATTCTGGGGCAGAACAGCATATCCCAGCAAAGACCACCTTCTCTGCAGGGGATATGGGACCAGTCCAAATCCTAAACTTCTGCTATAACATCACCTTAACAAACACATTCATGGGGATGATGGAATGTAAACTATATATTGGAAGATAAAGGGTATATTTTTGCCTGTTAGTGGGATATTCAGAATTACTCTGGCAGTCCCATCCTTTCTCCCCTACAAAAATCACCCAAAGGAGGGCTACTCATTTTTCTTCTCCTTAGAGAAGGAGGAGGCTTTCAGCTCCATGATTAAATCTATCTAAACTGCTTAAAAAAGAGTCTGCACTTTCATGCTAGAGTAATTTGCATCAGGTTTTTGCCAAGAAATTTTTTTTTCAGGCATGTTTTTTTGCTTTATTCTGTACATGAATAGCGTCCAGGTAAAATATTTTTAATTCATTTCAGGCTGGATTAGTTATTGGAAAAAAAGAGATATATTTTTTTCCTTGTTGTTACTTGATTTAATTAGTGCTCTGTTTTTAAAGTGGTAAGCCAGGCTTTGCCAAGTCTGGCTCTCTGACTCATGCTAACAGGGTTTTATAGCCCCACCTGCGTCTAAAGAAGTAAAAAAGCCCCAAAGCTTTATTTTTAACTCCACGTACATACCTTGCCCAGCCCATTAAAACACAGAAATGCCAATGCCCAGTGCTGGGGCTGAGCTGGAGCCCATGGAAACCCACAGAATATGGGATCTGTTCGAGATGAGGTGGGAAGGAAAGATCCCTGATGTGCCGTGTCTGCTATAGACAGTGTGTGAGAGAGCTTGAAGGAGAGAGAACTTTAATTTGGAGATCTTAATTTTGTATTTTCTTCTTCCCTTGTAGGAATTTGTCCCTCTGCACCCCTCCAGCAGATGAGAACTTTGCTCTCCTGGACCACACCCAGATGCTGTTGGATGCTGTTGAGGTGAGGATGCTGTACCCATCCCTCCTTGCTGACACTGAGACACGTCCCTCCCTTTCAGTTCATCAGGAATCTGGATATGAAAATTTAATCCCATTGTAAAAATGTTGTTTTAACATTGTTGAGGTTTTTTTGCAGGATGGGGCCTATTGTGAATCTTTTCAGTCTGAAAAGGTTTGAGGTAAAAAAAATCTTTATTAAAATATGGAACCTGTCTATGTTTAGACTTTTATGTTTTTCATTTTGCTTTTAAATTGTCATTATGTCCTTTTTTATACTAAAACCAGTAAAAAATGTGCAAGGTAAATAATTGAAAAAAAAATCAAACTGATCAAAACTAGTGATTTAACTGGTTTTTTTCCCAATGGTCAGCACAGAAATAATTTTTTGCAATCTTCCCTTTCTTTGTCCTAAACAGAAAAAAACACAGAGTGGTCAAAACCTCAGACAAGGTGGGAGCACCCCATCTTCCCAGACTCTGCACAGAACAACCCTCCCACGAAGGTATCGGGGACTCCTCCCCTCGAGGGTTCCCAAACTTCTGTTCTGGATGGCAGAGGATATTCCTGGAGGTGGCTTCCTCCTGCATCTATCAGGGCCAGGATAATCCGGCACAGGGTTTGTTTGTCCACTGACCCACCACTTTGCCTCATCCTGTTGGCCTGTGACGGCCCCAATCCTGCTCTTCCCAACGCCGCTGGCAACCTTCTCGCTGGCTTTGGCAAGAAAGGGCCTTTTGCTGTTGATTTCTTTTCCCCCGTCAATCAGTTACTTTGACATCTAAATGTCAAATGACACCACATGGCAATTTTTATTCTTTTTTTTTTTTTTTTTTTGGTGCTTGTAATTTAATTGCAAGTGCAAAATGGTGGGATCCGCGTGAAGGGTTTAGAGAGAATGCATCATTAGCAAATTCAATTAGCTGGCACTTGTGCTTGCTGGCATGGAGGGTTCTGGCAGTGCCAGGGAGGCTCCTGCTGCACAGAGGGGGCCACGGCAGAGCAACAGCTCTCCCAGGAATCCTGAATCACCTTTTCTCCCTACCCTCCAGGAGCAGGAGAGCCATCCTTCCTAAACAGCCCAGGATGAGAGTCTGTACAGTCAAATTATCCCTCTAAAAAGATAATAGTACAAGACTCTGTCCTGCTTCCAGGAATTGTCTTACTGTACCAGCAAATCAGCATTTCTTCAATTGTAACATCATTCCTGGAAATAGTGGTACATGACATGCCCTTGCTGCCTGTCTTGGTGTGAATGAGAATACAGCAAAGCTCATGTTTTCCATTGTTGAAATACGAGCATAAATCTTTCACTAATGCACTGCTGTCTTTTATTATAACAGTCACTGCAGCAGAGAAAGGTATGTCAAATCTCTCCTTGTTGGTACAGTCAGTTGTTGGCATTGCCCTGACATGTTGTTTCTTTCCTTAAAACGGCTTTTTAAAGGGACTAAAATGAGTTGCTCAGCCTCTGGCAGCACCTTTGCATGTTTTGACATATCTGAGGCTTCAATGTTGTACGTAGGAAAGTTCAAAACAGTGGGGAAACGGAGTTGTAGTGATAGGTTTTGACAAAAGTCAGCCCCATGTTAGAAGAGATGGTTCTGGATCTCATTATCAGGGCAGATTCCATACTGGTGCCTGTATAAAGCAAGGCAGATGATGTGAGGGATGAGAGCAGAAACCTGGGAAGGGATAAGACTTTGGTTGTGGGATGACTGGGACCATCCATCCTTTGGATGCTTCTCCATCCTCTTCATCGCATGTGGATGTGAAGGACCATGTCCTTGGCAGTCATTAGCAGGGAGCCTCACTTCAGCCTGAGGATCTATGGCAGCCTGCAGGAGCTGAGGGTAAGGCACAGCTGTCTAACTCAAAATCACCTCTCCATTGCAAAGGATAGATTTGGGCTCACCTGTGAGGTTCTGATGTCCCTTGCAATAGACTGCAAACCATTTGTCATAGGTGTGAGGAAGCAGACTGCGTTTGGGAAAGCTCCTTGGTATTTTTTAGGGGTTTTTTCCCGCTCTGCACAAGATGTTTTCCAGCCTTTGTGAGTCCGTAGAGAGGCTGGTTTCTGGCACAGGGTGTAGTGGAGGCTGCAGGCTGTGCTCGAGCCTTAGGAGTGCAGCTGGTCTTTAAAATCAGCTTTATAGGAAGGAAATTCTCTGGTCCCGCTGGAAGGAGGTACAGTCTCATGACACTTGTTCCTACAGTGGAAATATAGCAGCTTTAGTTTGGTCAAAGGGGGACTATTTCCAAGGAAACACAAGGCTTTTCAGCGTGTCCCAAAGCCAAAACTTCTCAGACCAATTGTCTTGCTTTCCTAGGCTAATTTTATGAGGAGGCCCTAAAATGTGAGTGAGGAGTGGTCTTGTTCAGCCTGAAAAATAAAATTAACACTGGTATGAAAAGGACTTAAGCCTTGAGAACCACAAGTGTATTATTTTTTTTAACAGAAGGATGCAAAGGCTCAGCTCAAGATGTAACTTTGATGGAACAATGGATACAAGCCTTTTGTTAATGCAATAAAGGAGAATGCTCTTTCTCTTCATTCTCTTCTGTGACTTTCTACTCTACCCTGGGTAGAGTACTCTACTCTGCCCTGGGTCATTTCACCTCAAACCTGCAATTTCCCTCTCTTTTAGGTAGGAAACTATCCTACATCTAGGAATCCCTCATACATCAACCAGTCCTTCTTTTTCTTTCTGTTTTGTCCTTGGCATCATTACAGTTTTCAGACGAAGTTCAACCAAAAGCTGCATCCCACTAGCCAGGAGCAAGCCTGGACTGTGCTTATGGTCATTTTTCTCTTCTTTTCCAGCAACTTTGGGGTTCATCTTGAGTTTCTGCAATTTTTGTTTGTGCCTTATCTGCATTTTGATTCCCAGCCTCAATCTTTCCCATGCCAGCCCCACACACCAGCTCACCCTCTGGCTGTAGTCATTCCTGGTACATCATCTTTGGGGTTCCAAAGGGGTTGTTAAAGAGCAGTGATGACAAAACCTGGCTAACCTGCGTTGTGATGGATGGCAGCAGTGGCTGCCAGCAGCAGCTGCTGTAGGTAAACCCGAGCAATATAAATATGTTTATACTACATATTTAAGTTGCCTCACTCCCCCGAGTGAATTTCCACAGAGCTACTTTTCTAGGTGTGTGTGTTCAGGGTACAGTCCTCCCTGCAAGTTAGGTACTCTGCCATAAAACGTACTTCAGCAACTTCATTCAACTTCTATATTTAAAGTTTCCCTCAAACCCTTTTCGAACTAAGGCCTGTCTTCTCCCTAGGAAGCATCTGCTCCCCATTGCCAAATTCTTCTGTGTTCCTGTCCCTTTGGTCGTGTTTTCTTTGAATCCTTTAAAAAAAAATGTGCATTTTGGCTGTGCGGTCATGCCAAGGAGTGTGAGAGTTTGCACATTTCAAGCAGGGATTGGCCCGTCTCGAATTGGTGCATCCAGAGAACCTGTCACAAGTTCCTTGAAGCACTTCTGCCTTCTGTTGTGCTGGCACCGAGCTGACGGGCGCTCATTTTGCATGTCTCGGCTCTGTGCTTGGCTGGGGAGGATATTTGCAAGGCTGGATATTTCTGGTTCTACTCCACGGAAGCCTTAAATGGAGTATTTGCTGTGCCCTGCCTTACGAAAAGGAGCCTCATAATAAAACTTCGAAGGCTCCTGTTCAAACCCCTGATGTCAGACCTGCCTGGGCAGTGGTACGTCTCTGTTCTGTTTGCTGAAGGAGTTTCTAAATTTTTTGGCTGTCACCGCACTCCCTTAACTGCCCTACAGCTCTCCTTGCTTTGCCTTACCAAAGGCTTTTATAGGGTTTATTAATGTCATTTCTTCTTGTACTGCTCAAGAATTTTTATTCTTGTGGGTTCAAAGATTTGGACGTGGCTTGCAAGGTGGTTTGGGTTACGTATTCGCTGTTGTGCAGAGCTGCATTGATGATGTTCTCTGTGCCTTGAACATCCCATAGGACTGATGGCTGAAAGTGTTTATGGTCTGAAACACCAGAGCAGGTTCTTTCTCATGAAATGGTATCTTAGAACCTTAAAAGCCGAATTTCTGCTCAGCCCCTTTGGGACTTCTCCATCGGGCAGAGGCAGAAGGAGCCTGTGCTGACCTATTAGCAAACACCAGCAGCTGTAGATCACTATCATGCAGCATGAGCTACATTCTTTGAGGTTACCAAACTAGCAGAGATAGCATAAAGATGCAGGTCTATCACCTGTCTCATCTGTCAGTGGTGACTTAATTATCTGGCACCTGGAATCCTCTTACTTACAGGAGTATGATGGAGGAATGACTGATTTAAAGCCTGTTTTCTCCAAGTAGATGCTGATCTTGTGCTGCCAGATAATTTTACTGGTGCCTTCTGACCTTAAGAGGGATGAATCTAAGTTAAATATCAGGCATTTGGATCTTGGCAAAGTTCAGATTGCCAAAAAGAAGAAATACAAATAGCTAAAAAGGCGACGCTGCACCTTCTCTGGATGGCTGCACAAGTGCCATTAGCGCTTGAGTGTATTCCCAACTAGATATAAAAGGAATCGGGAGTGTTAAGGAAAAACAGAGTAAAGTGAATGCCTCTTACAGCTGTCGCAATAGGAAAGTTGCAACATTTGCTTGTAGGAAAAGATGCAGAAGCACACAGAGTACCTGTTAGTGCGAGCGGAGCCAGACTTGGGCAGGATTTCAAGTGTTACAGACACAATCCTGAAGGCTATATGCAGAGCAGCATGACTTTTCCATGATGCTGGTTAAGAAGACGTGCCATTGCAAATTTTTTTTTTTTTAAGGCTGCTTAAGTTTTCTTGGGCCTTTATAGCGCAGATGTAGCTTAGGAGTGTTGAGTGCGCCGGGGGACTGATCTGAGGGAACGGCATCTTTGGCTGTGTTATAAACACGGCTTGTCCCTTGGCCCCCCTCACTGCAGATCAGATTTCTAGCTGGGAAATAAAGTTCTCAGAGGGAAAAAATCCGTCCTTGGTCCCTTTGTTCCGTTTTCCTGTGGCAGACTGTACGGTCTTGTAGTTCTCCCTCTTTTGCCTTTAATATTTAGAGCTCTCTCTGTCAGACATGGTACTTTCCATGCCTATGAAACACAGGTTATGACAGAGCTGTTGCACTAAGGGGGTTTTATTCCACCAGAGATTCTGGAGTTTGAGGAAAATATTGATTCAGATAGATTTTATAAAACAAAAAATACTCATGTGGAAGGATTGTCAAAGAAAATTCTTTTGGGGAAGAAAACCCAGAAGGTTTCTGCTCCAGTTCTTATTTTAATGAAGTGGAACAGAGGGTTGACCTGCATCTCCAGGACTTCCCAGCCCCCAAGCAAGGCCCTGGGTCATTCCTCTTTCTCTGGATTGCCAAAGCCCTTCAGGAAAACAAGTGGTACTCAATGCTGACAAGGTCTGCGTTATCAAGTGATCCCTCTGTCATGAACAACCATTTCACTGGAAAATTTCCCCCCAGCCTCAGCTTCTAAGGGTACTAACAAGTAACATTCACTCCGACTTTGTCTTAAGAAGGTTTCTGTCATAATAAATCTTTGCCTATTCTCCATTCTTTCTTCTTTCCTGGAACTTAGAGACACTGCTATAAATGTCTGTGAGTCTCAATATGGTTTTCTACCTACAAGTATAGACCCAATTGTACAAATGGACATTTGATCATATCATTCCATGCTGTGTAATATTATGAAATATAATATTGTATGTCTGCAATGAAAAGACAGATTTTTGTATCCTGATTAGTCAAAGAGAAGCATCAAATGTTAATTTCTTTGTATCTGAAATTTGCACAAAGCAAGTTAGATCTGACTTTACTGTGCCATGATAAACTTTGCATAGTATATCTTGTATAAAGGTAAAATACATGTTCCATGACTTAAACCTTTGTGGATCGGTGCTATGCTAAGGGCAATTAGATTTAACATCCCTGGAAGCTCCGAAGGCATTTTAAAGGACTCGCACTTTTGTTCCAACTTTAGCACTCAGAGAGACCGAGACATTTTTGGAATAGGTTTTGATGGACTTATATGAAAATTTATATGACTAAGAATTGGATTTGTTCCTCTGGAATATTATGGATTATTTTTATGTTGGAATTACATAAGTGTGCAGAGCTGCATGCAGTTGGCTTAATGTAGCTAAAAATATATATTCTGAGTTCCATTTGGGAAGGTAGCTGGATTTTTCCAGCTTCTCCTTTCAGTGATGACTTTATAGTGTGTATGTGTTACAGATTACAGGAAAAACTGAACTGCATGGTAAAATCAAGGGGTTTAAACTGGATTAATATTTGATTATATCTTTGAGAAAATGAATATCTATATGTGTCCTTCTCCACCCTTAATTTTGAACTTGGGTGAAATCCCTTACAAGTGAAACTGATCTGGATGTAAACAAGTACAAAAGTGGGCAGCACACGAGGAAACAGAAATCTCCAGGAGCCGGGGCAAAGGTTTATCTTGCTTTCATCCCATGGCTCATTTACCTGTGGTGCAGCAAAAATCACAAAGATTACCCTCATGGGAGAAAACTGTTCCACAGAGCAATTGGAGATGGTGAGCTGGGGAAAACTGCTCTCAGTTACATTACCCAAAGCTACCTCATCTCTTTCTGCTTCTTGATCCTTTACCTCTCTCTCTCTCTATATATATATATGTCTATATACAGTAACCTAGTTAGACACCGTACTATCCAAGAAATGCTTCTTGGAGAAAGATTTTTCCGGTTATATTTTTGTTGAAAAGGCTCATTACGTGGAGGCTGAGCTCTCCTGGTGCAAAGGAGAACAGATTAGAAACCCTGATCATTTTCTTTCAAACGATTGACTGTGCGCTTTAACATCAACCTTTGGTACATTTTGCTTCTCCCTCCCTGAGCAGCAAAGACTCATTACACCACCCCAAAAGTTTTTAGGAGGTGGAGTTGTCATTCTGTTGGGCGAGTTTGCTGCTTCAGTGGAAGAGCTTTTGTGATGGATGCATCAAGTGATACAGCCCATTGACTTTCTGAGGGCATGAAAGATGCAAATTCACTCCAATAGAGATGAACAAAGGGTGCTCTTCTAAATTACCTGCATATTTTTTACTTACCTGGAACAAGTATAGTATAAAATTGAGAAGCTGACAGAATGCTTCCATCACGTTTTTAAATGCTGTGTAAGATGGAACATGTTTTACAGCATAAAACCAAAATTCTACTTCTGTTTTGCTTCTTCTGTATGTTTTCTAAAATGGACATGTCACTTTGGTTGTATAATCTTATCATATTTAGATTTGATTTAAATCCTGTCATTTCTCAGCTGTGCTTGCTAATGGAATCATTCATGCTTTTTATACAGTTGATCTAATAATATTTTCTTCACTGCTCTCTGGCATTATTTTTTACTTTGTAGAAATCACGGCAAAACTAGCAATATAAATTGAGTCTGCATTTTAATGATATTGATGGTGATTTTCTCATGCACTTTTACAAGGTGGAGGTTTTTCCTCTCTTTGTACCATGACTATTTCAATATACTGTGGTATGAGCATGTGAATGACTGATTTGTAAGATTCTCTAATAAGTAATCAGACTTTTCCAATACTACTTTTCTACTTAAACAGCTTTTGCTCAGGCAGGGCATCAACAGAATGTACATAAGATATCTTCATTTTCTGCTTTCTATTTTTATAAGCAAGATACTTTAGTGACCTGTGAACTGGTCTGTTGGAAGTCTCTAGTCCCTCTTCCATACAAAGGGAACAGAGGCTCCCCACTGGAAACCACTAGGAGACGGTAAGTCAGTGACTTCTTGCATTTCCTGATTTGTAGGTTTCTCAGAGGACTGATGAACAGACACTTTTCACTTAATGACAATATTTTTTTTCTGGATACACCTAGAAAGAAAACAAATTCCACAGAGTAACAACAACTTTCTCTGTTTCGTTTTATACTTGCACAGCCTCCATGATGACTTTAATGAGTGTGGGGGAAAACAGGCACGAGTACAAACCTTTACAGTGAATTTTCTCCTTATTTATACAGAGGATCCAAGACGCCAACTGCTTCCTCAGGAGAGTGAAGTCCTTTACAGAGGCAACAGATGCAGTTCAGCATTGCTCTTTCTGTTGTGCTTCAACTCTGACCACGGGAGAGCGAGCTCTTGGGACAGAAAGTGCTCTGTTTACACTCAGACCTTGGCATTTTTCCTAAGGGTACGAATTATAATGGTGTTTTTTGTGATATGGGCACACATCCATTATGAATTGGCTTGCACCCACCAACTCATTTTGCACAGGCCATGGAACATCCATCAGATGGCAATGATTCCCATTTGTGTGCAATGTTAAGGAAATCTAGATCATTACCAGCAGAATAATGAATTCCATAGAACTGTTCCATTGTGCAATTATATGAAGTATGCTAAGAGAAAGTGCAGTTTCTCAATAATTCCCTCTTTTTATTTTCTTTTTTCAACCACAGGAATGATAGATTATTAATCATGATTAATACTCAGTTACAGTGAATTATAGTAGAGTAGTGCCTGGAAATCCAAGCCTGCTTGGTAAACTCATTTTCTTACATACTGGGAACCTCACCTTGCATTCAAGAGAACCCAAATAGGTGAAGATGGAAGCAATGTAACCCCCCATTTCATGCCATTAAAAGAAAAATTTAATAGATGCATATATCCTTAGTCTGACACTATTGAACTTCTTTTGATATTGTACAAGTATAGTAGGAGAAATATAACTGCAACTGATTGTTCCCATATTTTGCTTTCTTCCTGAGAAGTAAAGTCTTCTAGAGCTCAGCTGTAGCACTCACCCAGAATCCCTAATCAGTGCTGGAGTTAAGGCAGAATTGTGCATTGTTTTGTCATTTAGAAGATGTTTTTTTTCTAGCTGAGGATTGCTTGAGAGAGTATGGATGATCAAAATGCTCCAGGAGGCAGAGGAAAGTCAAATGAGGTAATATAATATTTTCCACCTCTACAGTATTTGGGGGTGTGTATGGGATAATCTTTGTCAGCCCCACATCTAAGGGCCTCATAGTGTGCATGGAGAGTAAGGCACCAGAGCGACATTGTGGAAGAGCTCATGGTCAGTCAGAGAATTTAATTGCCTTTGAGATATCAGGTCTTTAACATTTTGAAGCACCCTGAGGCTTTTCCGATATTTAGCAAATGACGATTTCCCTAAAGTTTACATCCTAATCTGTGTTGTGTTCTGAGAACACAGTGAAAGGAGGTGAAAAGACATTTTCATCTCAAGGATGAGACTGCTGGGTCATTTCCAAGTGGAGATCCTTAGAGAGCATCCCATGGGCCCTTCCTGTAGAAGGTAGCAATGCAGCTCTTCGTTATTATCGTTGTCTCTCTCTTCCCCCAGCCAATCTGTCGGTGCATTCCTGGCGCTGAGGAGAGGCGTCGTGTCGGAGCGATGTTCCTGTTTGCAAAATGGTAACTTCTATTTGTTGTTCTGAGGAGCTGGTTTCACACACTGACATCTCCCTGGGAGCACAGCTGAGTCCAACATGTTCCAAACACCCATCCACCCAAACGCCTCCTACTCAAGTGCTCAGACCTTCCTTCCCAGTAAACAGAAATTACAGAGACAGCCTTGAATTTTTCCAAATGTTTCTGTCCCACTGGAATGTCTACCCATGTTCAAATCTGATAAACAGGTATTTTTCTGCCCTAGGAAGTCAGTTTAGTGTGGGAATAGAATGGCTTTTCAAAGAGGAAATGCACTTTCTGGAATAGTTAATGGAAAAGTGTGACTGACTTGCTCTGGTGTAAATATATTAAAGTGTTCCAACATGTCATGAAAATACAATGCTGCAGTTAACAATTTTATGACAGAAAACAAAGTCATCATAAGCCACTGCGTTGTATGAACTAAGACATTTTTCAAGGTTTCATTGCTCATACAGAAGGTCTCTAAAAATTTACTTCCTACAACAGGAAACTGAGCAATGTGCCATTGTAGACTTCAGGCAAGGAGATATTGCTGCATTATTTAAAACACCACCATTCACTACAACAGCAGCTCTCAATATATCCCACATTGTGATTCCATTCATATTGTTGGGACATCCTGTCTAGCCATGGCTATGGCCCTGAGCATTGTAATTCTGTTCTTGACCTTACCCCTGCCCTATAGTAGACATGACCTCAGTATGCCAAACTATGGATTACAACATGGAAAAAAAAGCTCCTTTGAATGATGATATCTAGGCAAAGAGTTGAAAAAAATTCCACATTTGTGACAATAGTCCTTTTTTCAGCTCCACAGCTGAATGAAGACCTCACTTGCCATGGGTGATTCCAGTGTGATCACTGTGTATTACTTTGCAGACTCAAAACTAGAACAAGAGATCCTGTCTTGCAAGACAAGCTCTCCATCTCTGGGTCCCTCACTGACAACATTTTGGCATATGCCACCCTCTGGTTTCTGCTCCTGGGCTCCTTCCAGACATTGCACATGAAATCTTTCCTTTTGGACAATAGCATCAAGAGCAAGGATTACCAGCATTAATCTCTACTGATACTTCTCTAAGAAATAGTATGTGGGACAAGTTTTCCCCTTTCCTAACTCTTAAATGCCTTGGGTCAGTGGTTTTATTCACACATACCCACTTGCCACTTTGTCGAGGACAACCTGTGATAGAAAGGATAGCATGATCCAGGCCTCTGTAGCCTGATACGTTGCACTGAGAGTTTAGTTTTGAGGCTCAGCATTGGAAGATTTAACATCAAAAACCTGTGGGAGAAAGCAAACTAGAGAATTAAAACTCAGCATTGCCCAGGGTGGGTGTCCCGAACCAGTGTCTCCTGGATGGTGGTGGATAGTGCTGTTGGGTTTGGATGCTGGCACCAGTGTGGCAGTGAGGGGTTAATGATTTTGTTCCTTTACATGGCTGCAACTCACAATGTGACATTGCAATCAAAATAAGCAAAACTCTTCTGCTCCTCACTGATGTCCTGCAAGGAGCACAGAAACATGTGCTGGGCTGCTTGCTGCTTTCCTGCTTTGCTGAGGTCACTAAGCTTGTAAGACATGTGGACAGAGGTTGATAATGGTTCTACCTACTTCTTATTTTCTGATCTTTTTAAGACACAAATCTTCCAGAAGTTGGGATGAAAACAGGAAATTCACATGAATATTTTTTCCCATTATATATTTGTCTATCAGGAATACTCTTATTAATAAACAAGTGACTTCAATGATTTCAGCCATGCTGAGTATCCCAGCATCTTGCCCAGGATCCTTGTTTGGGATTCCCCAGGCACTTCAACACTGTGATTGTGGGGACTGGGGGAGAACGATACAAATCAAACACTGTCTTTGGTGTCAGTCTATAAATATCTAATGTGAGCAAGCAATTCTGTATTTTCCTCTGTGTTTAATACCTGTGTTCTGCACCCTCAGGCAGTTGAATTTACATGCTTTTGTTGTCATACGTGTAATGTGCAATACGTATTTCCTTTTCATTAATCAGACCTGCCATCAGAAAAGAGATAGAGAGAGTTTGAAAGCACAGCCAGGATAGATACTGTCATTTTGTAATCTTTTGTGCACAGGTGGAGATGCCTGTTTGCACTAAAAGAGGTGGCAATATTCTGCTGCTTGCAGGAATCTTACAAATGAAAATCAAGCAAAGGAGTTGCTGGCTATCCATGGGGTAATTCTCCTCTGTAAGTGTGCAGTCAGTTTCCATTTAGGCTAATTACACTTAAGGAGCCCTTTCCTATAACTAATGAACAATAGGCATAACCTGTTATTACATAACCATAGGCACTCACATTAATACACTGTCGATTGGCACTACCCTGTGAAAATGCTTCCTCCACAAAATTCACCAGAGATTTTTAGTGACATTTGCTGCAATTACCACTAGCATGGTTTCTAATTCGTTTAATTTTCTTTTCCACCTAAACTGAGCATATAAGTGTGTTTTAAGAGGTTGAATAAATAAATTTTTAATTATAAAGTGATGCTATGTCGTAAATTATTAATAATAACCAACAATGTGTAGCGCATGTTTAGATATGAATCCATTAGGAAGATGAACTAATATATATATCGGTCCTAAAATAATGTCCTAATTTGTCCTGTGTTTATGAATGGGGAAATCCATGTTTAAAGCAATTAAAGGTTTATAAAAGCCTTGGATTGACAATGGGTAAAGCATCAAGCATGCTTGGCACTTAGGAGTTCTGTTGTCATCTATAGCAAAGGAGAAGACCCTTTTTTGTCCTTTATTGGTTTCAGCAGTTTGTGAAATCACACAACCCGAGCGGTATAGGTATATATACCTCCAGGGAGGGAGTAGCAAGATGCACATAGTCCTCATTGGCAAAATCTCTGGTTATTACTATCTTTAAAAAAAAAAAAAATCTCCTTTGTAATCTGCCAGTAAACTTTCAGGTAGTTTTGAAAACTTTTGTCGATTATTTTCCTATTAGCGATAGCAGACTTCAGAGATCTCCATGGCAAGTTCCAGGCACTCCCCAGTCTCGTGGCAAGACTCAAAAAGGCTGCAATCAATGTCACAGTCACAGTTGCAGTCGTTGCTGCCGTGGTCTTCGTCGGAGGTCTGGTAATATCTATTGGATGGACAACAGGTATCTGTCAGCCAATGTTCACAGGTATCAGGCAGCATTATAAGAAAGTCCCAAAACTGGCAGAACAAGCAGGCCAGGATAAGTGTTGCGCATTCATCTAAGAGAGAGGAAAAGCAGGGAAATGTGAGAACAAGGGCGTGCTAGATTGCCCAGGTTTAGGCTTGTGTGGCTACACAGAAATGAGATGCAAGACAGCACACAGGGTGGGCTAAAAATACATTGATGATAACTACTTCCACAGAAGCAAACAAAAAAGTTTATTTTCTATGTTGTTTGTTCTGGGAAAACAACAGAAGCATGAAAATAATTGGAATAGAAATATTTTGTGGCACTGACGTTGAACGGAACAAATACTGTGGACCAACTTTGTGATTAGACTCAATGACCTTAAAGGGATTTTTCAAACCTAAAATATTCCGTGATTCTGTACTTCTAAAGTGTTTGGGCTGTAAGTTTCAGGCAGCAAGGATGGAGCCTTTCAGGAGTTTGGAAACGCTGCTGCTTTGTGATGCTGTATGTGCCTCACCAACTGTCCTGGTTCCAGCTGACTTACAGACTTAATTTTAGCTGGTACACTGCTGTGTTTTGGATTTCGGATGAGAATAATGTTGATGTAACACACTGATTTTTCTGTTGTTGCAGACCAGTTTTTATTAAGTCAAGGACTTTTCAGCTTTTCCTGCCCAAGCAGCAAGGAGGCTGGAGAGGCACAAGAAGCTGGAAGGAAACACAGCTGAGACAGCTGAGCAGAGGGGTATTCCAGACCATATGCCATCACCCTCAGTATATAAATTAGAGAGAAACTGGCCAAGGGTCCCTACTTGGAAGATGAGTGAGTTGGTGAGTGGTGAGCAATTACAATGTGTGTCACTTGCTTTGCATATTCTAACTTTTTAATCATTATTATTATATTTTTTCTTCCTTTTCTGTCCCATTGAAATGTATTTACCTCAGCCCATGAGTTCTGTCCCTTTTACCCATCTGATTCTCCCATTCTACAGCAGGGCAGTGAGTGAACAGCTGCGTGGGGCTGAGTGACTGCCTGGGGTTAGACCACAACACCAGCACATGTGACACTGGGGTTTATTTTCATTTTCACATGAGTTTGTATTAAAAATGTCCCAAGACTAGACAGGGAGGGAAAGCAGTTCTGGAGAAGAGAATTCATGAAGGGTGCCATCTCAACCCGGGTTCCTTCTACCTCCCCACCAAAACGGGGCTCTCACCTTTACATTGACAGATGTCAATTTTTCAAAGGGGGCGAAAGTTTAGAAAATAGGTCACTTAGGATCTGTGTCTGTAGCCAGTGAATATTCCTGAAAACTTGAACACCACGAGTAAAACTTGGCATTATGTTTGTCATCTAATCAACTAATTGACTCCCCACTGCTCAGCGCCAGCGTCTGGGGTGCAGCAGGTGTGAGATTCCAACTGTGTGAATCCAGTTGGAGCGCAAAGACCCAGACCTTTCCTTTTTTTTATTTTTTTGTTTTTGGAAAGGGAAAAAATGCCTTCAACAATATGAATGTCTTTTCATTGGTTCTTTCGGGAAAGCATATGGTTATAACCACATTTCTTGCCCTAGGATGACTAACTGTGAACTCATTCAACTGCATTGGTTCTGTTGTGGCATTTTCTATCTCACGTAACATTAAGATCACTGCCAGGAAGTTTCCGGAATTATGCCTTTTTTTGTGGGTTTGTTTTTGAGGGGTTTTTTTTTAGAAAGCTTTCTTGATGAAAAACAACATTAAGAAAAAATACAGCCTCTTTATTTTAAAAAAAAAGCAGTTAAAGCAGGTAGCAAGAATAAACAGCACATTATTGAACTTCTTTCTAAGTGGCATATCATAACCAGTGTTATCAATTTTAATACTTATTTAAATATGTCAAGATCTATTTAGGTTCAGACAAGCACAACTAACTCCTAAGTCAGCTCTGTTGAATGAGAATGACTAGACTTTGGCGATACTTAGTAAATTCATGCTTATATTTTTTTCTGACTAAATGAACTGAAATAATTTTAAAATTGAAACATTTAACAAGGTGACACTGCTGCATTTAATTGTATGAAATTTACACTGTAGAAAATGCAGTCGTTTTATCCAGTAATACTTGGTGTAATTAAGACTATTTTTTTTAGATCTCTTATGTTTATGAAATTTCCTTCCTATACATAGATGTGAGAGACAGAATTCAAAATTATGTATTAATTAAGGATTTTTCCTTTTTTTTTTTTTTTCACTCTACAAAGATCTGTTTTCTAATAACAGGCTTTTTTTCCCCTGAATGTGTTAACCATAATGGTGCTTATGTAATCTGGAGAGAATAGATATGATTCTTAGGGCTTCATCCAGCAAAGAAAGCACACAAAAAGCACAAGATTTTAATAATAAAGTAATGTTTCAGCACAGACTCTGTGATGTGCAGTAAAGATGCTTTTAAATTCCCATCAGAGCACACACCATGAACTGTGATAATGGATGTAACACATTTCGAAAAATCTGCATGTGTGAGGCATTTTGGTCCTGTTTTAAGTGGGGTAATGTATATAAATAATAGATATTAGCAATTAAACATCCATGCCTATGCATTCATTTATATATTTGAAAATAAATTAGCCACAAACTGCATAAAAGAAGATGCAATCTCTTGTTTTCCCCTCTGTTTTCCCTGCTGTTTGCCAAACGGCATTACCGTGCTTATCTCAGTGAGAACAATGACCTCAGCTCTCATTCGCTACATTAATAGATTAATTAGCACAAAAGAAGAATTTCTGATAATTTTTCTAGCCTGCCTCATTTCTAAATTTTCCTACTCTTGTTTGGTGGCATCTGCTCATGCAGATGATGGGCTGTACAACCTTTGTCCAAAGCTCACTGAAACCCTTGGTAAGACTTCTAAACTGTAGATCTGCTTCCAAGTGAGCACAGAGAACAAAATAATCATCAATTTCCTCATCTATTCCTCAGCCTTCGGAGGTTCTCCATGCACCAGAAAACAGGATTTGGCCTCATGTATGTGGAATAAGCAGCAAGTTGTCAGAGTAGAATGAGCTGAGTATGCAGTGACAACCACAAATCTGGCTTCCTTTGGTTTTCTTGGCTTCTATCCAGACCTTAACATTATTAATTGAGCACAGATTGGGGTTTTTTGTTGTTAATTTCTTTCACTTTTAGCTTTCTTAAGGAGTATGAAATCTGTTCTTTGCATCACATGGTACACACCTGTGTGCCAGTAAGGGTTGAGGTAGTCAGCAAACTCAAAAAACAGGGAGTGTCTGGACAAGTCCCCTAAATAAAAGAAATACTTCAGATGCTTCACTAAAATTAAGTATATTCTAATAGATGTATCAGAAACAGTGATAAAATAGAGATAGCAATGATTCCTGGAAAGCATGGCACTTTCTTGTGCTGATCTGTATTTACAAATTCTTAATTTAGGAATTGTTACATGACATACACAATAGATTCCTACTCCATGGGATATAACACACTAATACATTATTGCAAAAGGCACATGTAAGGGACTTTTAAAATATGTCACATCCACTGGAAAAATCGGGAAAAACCTTTGTTTGATACTGATGCTGGTACTTCTGTGCAAACACTCATTACTAAAGTACAAATCCTGTGTGGCACAATAAGCTCTAAGCTCCTTTTGTACTACTTGAATATCATTGACAATTTAGGATCATCTTCTTCACACAAATGTCTGCAGGGCAACTTAGTGTTCCTTTTGGTGATGTTCTTGAACCTTGTGTTCAACATGTAATTCGAAGTTGGATACACATAGTTCTCTTGCAATGGGCATTATTTAGAAATCAGCTTAAATGTGATCTGTTTTATAAAACATACCATCACTGTCTCTCTGATGTACCGACGCGTCATCTTCAATGTAAGTGAATTCTCTGCATTTCTCCAGGGAAGCAATGGATGATCTGCTCGCGTCTGACAATTTCTTCTCATTTTTGGTACCCTTTGATGAAGAGTCTGTGATGCTGAATTCTGCGACAGAACCCATAACAATACCTTTCATAGGCTTTTCATCTGTGTGTTTTTCATTTGTAAGCTGGTTATCTGGTGGGATTAGGGAAAAAAAAAGGCTGTGATTCCAAGACAGAGATCTGAAAGAATAACATGTGCAGAATTTTCAAGCCTACAGTTGTTTACTTCCAAGGCTTCTAACCCTTCTTACCTAATAATTTCAGTCTCTTTACAGAGGTCTTTACAGAGCCACAGAGGTATTCCTGAACTTGCCTTCTAAGGTTTTTCTCTTAAACCCAGTGGACTTAGTGGCTAAGTAATAATTCATTTCCACTGGGTGGGGTCAGGTTTTGAGTGATAGCAGAACTATTACATCAGTTGACATCTATTTTAAGTGTGCTATCTTACTTCAATTTGTGGCATAAAAGAAGGAAAAATAATTGTCTTGTTGTTTTTCAACAGCAACTCTGTTTCCCTAAATTTACAGCCAACTATGTGCATGTAGGTGGTACCTTGATGCAGATGTGCCAGCTCAACAATGGTTCGTAATCTTGCAGCAAAGAAAGCCAGATGGTCTCTGTTTAACATCCAGATTCCTTATTTCATAACTTCATCCCCACTTGTGTTGTTGGCCTGGAAGTCAACTAGGAGATAGGATACTACGCATGCTGTCAGTGTGCCAGAGAGGCAGCTCAAAAACCAGAGGGAGAGCTTAATTTTAAGCCCCAACTAGGGGAAAGGTTAAGAAGAGTTCTGAGTTCAATTTATTCTTGAAGAACTTCTCAGGCACAGATAAACTTGGGTAGATATATAGTTTCACTCACTCTCTGAAGCGATCAAGAGGCCAAGAAACAGAGTCATTCTCTCTATGGCAGGGATGATAAAACCTCATCAGTTCTTATCTACAGCTGATTAACTCCTGCACCTCACATCAAGCACAGACTCGCTTTTTATCTTACTTAAATCTTGTGATATGCACGCTCTTGAGCTATATACAGAAAATCAATCTTTACCAACACCTCAGTTTTGCAAACACTACTTGCTGAGGGGAACAGTAAGTGCCGTAAAGTGGTTGGTCTGTGCCCTGCTGCAAGGAGCCCAAAGAGAGACCCCGCATACCCCTTGTTTTCCAGGTACCTTTCACCTCTGACATGGATTAAAGAAAAGCCAAGGAAAGGCCTGCAGAGAGTGAAACCTTGTTGAGACTGCAGTCGTTTCTCCAGTACCTTTGCAGCCAGAAGGATGAAATGTGGCGGGATTGGATGGATTGCAAAGTAAGTAAAAAAAGTACCGGGACTATAAGGCTTGAAGTTGGGACAAGCAAGGATTTGAGGCCTAAGTGGTGTCTGGAGCATGTCCAGGGTTGGCCACCAAGGTGATGAGGGATCTGGAAGACCTGTATGAGCAGGGGGCGAGGGAGCTAATTTGGTTGGCCTGGAGGAGAGAAGGCAAAGAAGGTGCTGGATGCTGTGTTCCACTTCATAGCCAGGGTAGTGGAGAAGCCAGACCTCAATTCCTCCCAGCAGCACACGAAGACAAGAGGCCACTGTCACAAGCTGCAAAGGCCAATTGGGATTTTATAGGGAACAAATTCCTCATCATGGGAGGTGTAAAGTACAAGGGCAGTCCCCACAGAGGGTGGGAAGTGTATAAGAGCTCAGCTGGGCCTGAAGCCCAGAATCCTGCTCTTACTGCAGAGTTAACCCTGGTTTGCGGCAGAGGACAGATGAGGTGAATTCTAGAAGTCCCTCCCAAGCTTGTCCTTCTATGATTTCTGTGATTCTATTTACATTTAGAATGAGTTAGCAATTCATTTAAATTTCTGTTCATTGCCAAGTTTCATGCCATTTTAGATAATTTTTACGTGGTCAAATATATAGAAAAGTAGGGGTTAGTAGAGTAAGGCCTTGGGAGAGGCTATGCAGAAGTACTAAGCAATCATTTTTATTTTAACTTTACATCCCTGCTTTCAAATTGTGTGTTGGCAGATGTATTGGCTTGATTATGAACTTGTAATTATGACAAAGTCTGCTATGAAGGAAATGTGGAATTTCCCTGTCCTGGAGAGTTTACACGTGGCCTTAGGCAGGGAGGGAATGATGGGATGGAGACAAATAGAGGAAAGGATACAGTAAGGCAGCAGTGGCACAGAGAAGAGTCCCAGAAACTTATAACTGTCAGGTTTTGTGAGCATATGAGGAAGGAAAGTCATGGGCAAGACTTGGGAAGGGCAGGAGAGGCGGTGGCTCCACTGGGTATGATCCAGCAGTGCAAAACACAGCGGTGCTCCCCTGCAGGTTTTACCCTTGGTCGTAGAAACTCAGCATCTTGGGCTATGCATGTCTGGTTTTTCCCACCTGTGATGATTTGTTGGTGGTTTTCCCCTCAGAGTAATTAAATAAATCATGTTTCTCCCTTCTCTGACTTCTTGGCCAGCCTCTTCAGTTCAAAATGTGAAAACTCATGCATTTTGGATGTACTCACATGAGCAGTAACCACTGTTTCCCAGTGTTTATAAATCAATGACATACCACAAGTTTTCCTGCGCTTTAATTCAACAACAAACCATCTCCAGGAAAAGTTGTGCTAATTGAAGCATTAGAGTTCTGAAGGAAGCAATGTCCTGCTTTTGCATTGGATTTATTGAATAATAACTGATTTATGAGACCAAAAGACTCACACCCCACCTGTTATTCAAGTGCCAATCTTACAAAGGGATGCTGTTTGTCCAGACTCACAGCTACACATGGAATTGAATATACACAGATCAGATCAAAAGGCTTAGGCCAGAATGACTATAATTTTCCACTTTCGAAATTGGCCCCAAAATCTAAGCTAGATATGTTTTACTTCACAATATGTCTGCTGAGTTCCCCAATTCTGCAACAATACACTGGCTCACGGAATGCATTTAAGCATTCAACAAACGAGACTGAAAAAAAAGTCAGACAGAGGTAATCAGTAAATGCCAGTCTAACATTTACTGTATCCACCGACTTCTACTATTCATACTTTGAGTCAATTTTTATTCTTGAAGTGTTGTTGAAGAGAAATCAAAACCAGAAATAGAAAGGCATAGACATAACCTGAATTTTTCAATACAGCACCATCAAACAAAAGGGTAACAAAAGCTGTCACTCAAGGACTCTTCTGTTTGTTAAAGCATACTACATCTTGGAAAATACAGTACATTTTGGTGTCAGACTCTTAGTTTGAAAAGCTCCCTTTCAGTAATGTTATACTTGTCTTGTACAGCTAGATCAAGTCTTCATGCAATCACCATAACAAGCAACTTGCTATGACAAGCGAGATCCTTGCTTCCAGAAAACACTGCAGGAGAGGCTAAAGCAGTGTACAATTATAGGTCTCCATTTCATTTTTATGCAATTACCTTCAGTTCAGCTGTGGGTCCATCTACATTATGTCTTTTATCAATTTAATGTTTGCACAATATGTCTGAAGAAATAAAGATTATGCCAGACCAGCATAAAAAAAAAGGTGGTTAGCACTTTTTTTTCCCTTTTATAGTTTGTTGCTGGATGGAACGGTAGTAGGTTGGGAGTTTGGAACAAATAAGTGGAGCCAAATAAGCTTTAAAAATATATCCAGCTGATATTATTTATGATAACTCTTTATTGAGAATATGTACCAAAAATTACAATTAGAGATAGGCAGGGGGTTAAACGAAACTCAGCTTCAGAATTTCACAGATTTCTGTGTTTTTAAAGCATAGAAATCATTCACTGAAGTGAATTTAGATGTAAAAATAAGTGCATCATAATGAAGAAATCTCAGACTATTCAGTGTTAGACTGTTAGGCAGAGGCAGCTAAAGGTACACCCCCACAATGTGCCATTTTTAAATAGTATCATGAAGTAGCAACTTTCTTCCTCATATGGGGAAGCTGGGACTCGCCTTGGCTGTTGCAGTAGAGGACTGGGATTGTTCACCCATGTTAGTATTAAAGATAGAGACAGTTTCAATACTCACATGGAATTTCTGTTTATTTTTTTGAAGTTGGGAGATTCTAGTGGCTGACTGCAGTGTCTAACTTCAGGAAAGCACAAAATCAGTTACTTTCCACTAATGCCAGTCCCAGATACCTCTGGTTAATAGGGAGGAGCAGTGACACCAAGACTGGCATTTGCAGTAGGTGCCCTGACCTCTCTTTCTCAATATTGGTGTTAGGTACAAAGGAGTGTCTTGCAGTCCTGAAGAACAGGAGGCTGGAATTTCCTCGCATGCTTTTGAAATTAGATGTTACATAGAGGTATATAAAGGGCTCTAAGTCTGTTTTTGATAGGGGACAGAGGGGATAAGAGGTGCTCTATTCTGCTGGACAGGGACTGCAGCAGTGTGGCTAATCCAAATAGATTTTGAAGCAGCTGGTTGGGGGAGATGCCATTGAAAGAGAAGGAGAATTGATCTACCACCATCATAAGGCTCCTCCACATCTTACATGCAAAGGACAAGGGACCCTGTGTCTCTACTCACTGGTGGCATTTGTTCCCAATCCATCCTGGCAGTGGCCCTTTGCCTCACACCCCTTTGGCAAGGAGTCTCAAGGGTTAATGCTTAACTGTGTGGAAAACTCTGGCTGTTTATAACATGTGAGGTTTTAATTCCACCATGAGGCATCTTGGTGTATCAGCGCAGCAGAAGAACCAAAGGAATGCCTGGCTGCTCTCCTCACCATTCGTTATCCCATGCACTGCTGTCACTACCTGTCCATTTAATATATCACATGCTCATCACCAAAAGGGCTGTGTGCCATGTCCATTCAGTCCTGAGATGAAGCAGAATTACATCAGACCTGATGGATAACTTGCAAGTAAAAAGGTTTGAAAAGGCTCAGTAAAATGAACACCAAACCTCAGGTTTCGATGGCCATGTTACAAAAAAAGAAAAAGCAGAAAGACAGACAATATACTTTTTCTAAAGGATATCATTGTCTGCAAGCAGCAATGTGAGGGGATGCCAAGGTATCTTTGGATGGTGTCACACGTGCAGCTTACCTGGATGGTCCTTGCTGCTTGGTGTCACCCCAGGGAGTGCCAGGAGAGGCAGGGAACTGGTTCGGCCGTCTTGATGCGAGAAAAAACAAAATTGCAGAGAGATAAATGTAAATAAATGTGGTTTGGCACAGCTATCAACCCCAGCCAATTAGTGACAGTCATTGAATTCGAGAGTTGTTGCTTCGAGGTCAAACAAGCAAGTGTGCTTCCTTGCAAGGGGAGTTTAACACGGATGATGCACTGGTTTTGTCACTCTGTGTCTCATTTCTGGAAAGGAAGCCAAAAATAAAACAAATTGCTTAGAGAGACAGTTTCATCTGAGAAGAGGTGAAAAGGACCACAGGCAACCATAGCAGTTCAGGTAGAAAGAGAAAATTCGAGCGCTGAGAGGCCTGCAATGAAATGTGGGGCATCATCCGTGCCCAAACACCACAGAAACTTTAGATGAGACTCCAAAATCATCAGCAAATGAGAGGAAATTTCAGCCCATGCTCCAACCTCCATGGCTTATCAATCTTGGTGGACAAGATGCCCAAGGTCCCTGTAACAGGAGACCCAGGTCCCCAGGTGGATGCTGAGATCCTTCACTTCAGCTCCACTTGCCAGGCCACCCACTCCGTGCCTCCTTCTCTCTCCAAGTAGGTAAAGTAGGAGAAGGTGTGGGACTATCCCTACAGTCAGTACAGCAGATGGAGAACTGGATGGGAATTGCTCTCATCCACATGGGAGAGGCCAGAAGGAGCGTGGGTCGACCAGAAGTGAGCTGCTCTAGCCCAATATATCACCACTGCTTTCATAGTCCCATGGCCATTACATTTTGCTGAGCTCAGGCATAAGGATACAGGGGATTTAGAGACTGTTTATTTTTGTCGTAAGGAAACAGGAAATAGTACACAAGGCTATAAATACATCTTGGGCTTCATATGACATCATGAACTTGTGCAAGTGCTTCGCTTCTGATTTACGATGATGGACTGGTAATTCACAGGAGCTTTGGGTTTGCTTTATTTTGCTGTTGCAGTAACAAAGCTAATGGTGCAATCCCGGGAGGGGGTATTTTATCAATAGTGAATTTTTGACCTCATTGCATACATTTTAACTTCATGAATTAGTGACCCAGCTAACTATAAGGCCTTCTATAGGCTTATTATAAATCTATCACAGGACTGGCAAAAACTTTTGGCCCAGATCCTAAGCTCTGACAGGCATGTGTTGATGGACTGCATAGCAAGCACTTCCACTAATATTTCTCACTAATTATACCATATATTAAGAAAAAATGAATGAAGCCAATGTTTATATGCAGCTTTAACTGCTTTTCATATAAGAAAGCAACACAATCCGTAATAAATTTTCACCTTCAACATTTCTATTCATTATAATTTTTACCATGATGAATGAAGTTAGAACTGGAGAGGGAGGGGGTTCATCTTGAAATCTGTTCAGTGAATGACTGAATTTACTTCCCTTCCCCGACTTGTGTCGAGGAAGGAGGGAACAGATGGACACAGGAAGAAGAGGGAGGCGAGTGCGGAACGAAGGAGATGGGTGAGGAACAGATGGAGTCGGGGGAAAGTGAAGAGGAGAGTCAGCAAGGATGGTAGGAAAGTTTTCCACTTGACCTTGAGTTGAAATGAAGATCTGCATATAGCATGGGGCAGTTAGATTTTTGGGATGCATCCCTTTTCCTCCCTGTGGCACTTACGCTGCAAAGTCTTGTGGGCCATCCCAGCAGCACAGTCCATCCCAGGGGATCTGCAGCGCCAAGGCTGAGAGTTTCTCAAGGAGTCAGTTGCTGCAGAAGGGCACCTGCACTGTGTTCAAGTCCCATAATGGTAATGACAGGGGAGAACTATGCACAAACAGGACCCAAAATGGGTTGGCATGCCATAAATCTCCCAGGCAAGAAAGAAAGAAAGCCAGAAATTGAAGCTTGTGATTTTGAAAAAGTATCCTATGCTTAGTTTGTTAGGATCCAATGACCAAAATACTGAGAGTAATTTATGATTTTACCTGCTTAAAGTAAGGCATTTGAGATGGCCTGATTTTCAGAATATGCTGAGCATCTGTGTTTTGAGGTGTATTGAATTATATATCCCAAATCACCAGTAAGTCCTGGAAAATCTTGATTATATTCTTAATTCTATTAAATTGCCTGCATATTCTCCACTGGTTCTGGCTTTGCTAGCTGAAGAATGGAAGAGGTGAAAGTTAAATATTGGCCATGTGTGTCATTCCCTTTGAAGAAAATGGGAGCCATGTGCACTCACCTAACAGCAATGTTTGGCCCCAACTATGATTTCACAGCTGGGCCCTGACTTCAGGAATGCCAAAGCACTAAATGACTCAATTGGAGTAATCTGATCAATGCTGTATTTTTGCTGTGGATTTAAATTGCACACACAGCAAGAGCAGAGGTAGTTTTCTTCTCTCTCAAAATCACTTTTCTCTGCAGATTTGATAGCATAAATATGAAGTATTGCTCTCATCACACAAATAAGTGAAATGGCAGAAAATGTATGTCAAATAAAATGCACAACATTACGTCTTTTTTACTTTTCGGAAGCTGTTTAAGAAAATGGTTTCATTAATTTTGACTGAATAAAAGGTTCCTTTAAGGGATTTCAATAGGTGACATGAAAAATGTTAATACGAATGATCAAGACAATGGAGGTTAAAACTGTTTTGAAAATATGTTTCTTTTATAGATCTCAGCTGTTGGAAGAGTTACAGAATAAATATACTGTAGTGCTGACATTCGGTGCTGTTTCATCTTTGCAAAAGAGTTTTTAATAAAGAAAATTCTTTTTAAGGAATGCTTTCTGCAGCCGGTCTTCAAAAAGAGGTTTTCCCCCCCTCCTAGTTTAATAAAATTAAAGTAATTTATGTCATATTGATATGTCGATATGTTTTTCAATAAACTTTTTCACAGTGATTTTTTTTAAAAAATTCTCTTCACTTTAAAAATTATAATTATATGTCTTCCTCCCACTTTGAAAATGGCACAAGGTGCTCATTTGCAGAGCTCTACTGTTCAAATCTTCACTGAGAATAGAAATGTCATGACTCAGTTAACAATGCTTTATTATTCACATTGATCTTTTTTTATAGTGTTCTTTGTCTCAAAAACATTGTAAATCAGATATCTTCCTCCCACTCTTTTGTTCATTTGCAAATTTTTATTATTCTAGTTTAAAAAAGCAATGGAGTGTCAAGAGTCAGTGTATATTGTTTATGTTCTTTTTTGCTTTAAAATTACTTTTAACTATAAAAAGTAAGATGTATAGCATGAAAAAATAAAAAAGTGGATTTAAGGATGCTTAAAAAAGAATTGAAGGGATCGGTGTGAATTTTATGCTGTTCTCTTACACCTTAGATTTGTAACGACTTTGCAAGAAGGGGGGACCAAACACTCTATGAAAAGGTTTTTATGTGCTAATTCAAAAGTCCCTGTTGCATCAGACATCACCATCCACATTAAACCCTGGACATAATTCACAGCCTAAATGAACACAATAGCAAATTCACAACGGTTGTAGCAGCGTGTTCACTGGATGGTTTACAGGTGCCTCCGAGAGCGCCGCGCTCTCCATCGCTCCCTCCCAGAGCTTGGCCTTAGGCCCTCAGGAACCCTCAGATGATAAGAACCAAGATAAATCAGGGAATTTTCACAGCCACCTCACAGCTTTGGTATCAAGTGTTAACTGCAGCAGAAACACAACCTCAGCTGGTCCACAGGCAGGGCAATGCCTGAGGGTGCGAGATACAGCTGTGCATTCTCTGGCAGGGCCACGCTGGAACCTCCGGGGCTTGTTTCTAGATTGGATCTCCCAAATTGTCCTTCAGCCACTGTTTTATTTCCCTATCACATTTTTATTTAGTTCTGTATTTCTGCCCAGGCTGTTGTGACTGTATGAAATGGCTTCCATGAAATCCATTACAGGAATTGGGGTCAGTCTGGAGAGCAGCAGGATCTGGTGGTATTTCATATGCTGCTTGCTGTTAGGGCCTTTTTTTTTTTTGAGTGTTTTGAATTTTATGATCAGAACATCCTGGTACTCTCTTGTTATTCTAGCAGCTCTTGAAAGAGATCATCTTCTCTGTGAGTCTCCGAGAAGGAGTGGCTATTCCTGAAGTTGTATTTAAACACCAGATTGGATTTTTTTTTATCTTATGGAATCCAAAAGAAGTTTGAGTCAGAAGGGACCTGAAGGCCCACCTAGACCCAGCGTCCTGCCATGGGCAGGGACACCTTCCAATAAACCAGGTTTATTGGAATCCAATCCAACCTGGCCTTGAGCATTCCCAGTGACAGGGAGGATCTTGTAAGAGGTCTGGTGGCTCTGCCATGGAACAGCCCGAAAAGATTCTGTAAAGGAAACTAAAGTCTGCTTTCCATAATCTTTTGTTTCTTTCTTTTTGTTTCAAGGCTGCACCTTGCTGACATTTGCTAGAGGGGTAATTAAAAGGATTAGCGTAAGTCTCAAACTGAACTTCAACTAAAAACACGCAGCCCTGTCCTCCCCCTCTAAGTGAAGGACTAAGCAATCTGTTTCTTTTTATTAATGCCTGTAGGCCACCCCTGTTGCCACAGGGCTATGCCAGTCCTTGTCCCCTTCCCGGGGCTGGAATTTGGGATGCACAGCACCATGCAGGGCTCCTGAGGTCACTCTGCTGATGGAGCAGCAAGGGCACCCTGCACTGGGTGCTGGGGCATGTCCATCCCAGAGCTCCTGGGCAGGTGCTTGCTGTTGTGCAAGGTTAGCTCAAACCTCTCAAATTCTTTCTATTCTTCACTGCACAGTGTGAAATTTGAGATTTTGATTATTGTCTTATCTGAATTGATCTTTTTTTTCATAGTAAAGATAAAAAACATGTTAACCATTGTTATTGTTGTTGTTATTATTGCCCTTGTCTCAAAAACACTGTTGCATTAATTCACTCTTCCTTCCTTTCTCTCAAGGTTAATGACTCACCACACAATGAGGTTAAGACTGCCTGCCAAAATGATCAAGTTTCAGAAACAAAATCCTAACCAGAGCAGAGTAGCCAGAAGTGCACAAGGCTTTATTTAATATGCTGGTACAGTAGCCAAAAGTAGGTCTCACCCATGGACAACCTCATGTAATTAATTACTCACTGTTTGGTTTGGGAAATTTACAGGTAATATAAAGCAGAAAACACTGTGTTTATTACAAAAGATTTTTTTCCATGTAAAACTCTGTGTCATTAAATTTGTGAAGCACTTACAATGCTCAGTTTTATTTTTTGGTAAGCACTATCTATTGAAAAGTGAAAATAAAAAAAAAAAAGGGGATCTCCAGGCAGAATTTGTGAACTTTCCAATGAAAAGACTGTACAGTCTTTTCACGTCCCAGGATCTTTGGCAATTGTACTGCTTTCTGAATGACACTGAAGTTAAGTACCAATAGTTTATTCCCAAAGCAGGTATTACACATTGTTACGGACACGAAGATATCCCTGCACAGCATTAATGCCAGAGGAGCTCCAAGACCATCAGCGTTTTGATTTGGTGGGGAGAATCACCATCAAACCCACATATATTAACACCATAAAACCCATATATATTCTTAAAATATGTCCAAACACTTAAACCACCATGAAATAGAGCTCCAAATCACAGAAAATGCAGCATTTCTCAGAGACAGCCCTAAACACTCTACTGGTGGTAAATTGGCCCATGATAATACATGACTACAAACCCCATGTCTTCTATGAGGTTATAAAAGCATTTATTTGATTTGATCCCAACAGTGAGTGGCAACTTATGAGAGTCTTAATGTATTCTAGAGACTCTCCTAGAAAAGACTTCCATTTGTTTCTCTCTCACCTGCATGCCATGCTGGAACACGACTGGGAGCTAGATTTGCCCACTGCAACAAACATTATTAATCTTATTGGCACCTGAGATCCTCCCCAGGTGTAGCAGAACAACCACTGCTGGACCACGCTGGAAAAACCATTTGTTTATTTTCCCAGGTGCTTGATCCAGTATCACCAGATGTCAGTGAAAAGGATTCCAGGGAGCTCAATAGACCAGGCTTTGAACCAGCATCCAGTATAGTAGCCCTCTCTGGGTTTCTTTGCGTTTTTCCTCAGAAAAAGTAATAGAAAGCCATTAGCAATATCTGAAGCAGAAGATTTATCATGCCGTGTACCTTTTCACACATCACTTTTTCCCCTGCTCTGAAGATGCAGAACTTCTATTCTGGGACAGACAGATGACATTCACTATTACTTATATATATGTAATAAGTACTCTTAAAAGAGTGTAGTCTTGCTGGCAAAGGCAAACATGGTAACTGTTCTGCTCACAGCATTAAACACACTTCTCTAGCTGTGCAGTGGAAGAATGTGTTTAAACTCACAGTCTATCACTATTCCTGGATAGTGTAGGAGAGTCAGGAACACTCAAGATGTCTTTTCCTGTGTATATTAACTTGTTCAGAAGAAAATAGTGTTCTTAGAAAACATGAATCTTATGGCAGAAGAAAGTTTCCTTCATGACTGTAACTACAAAGGTTTCCGAACAGCTGCTTATTCCTTGGGGTACAGGAAATATTAGGTTCAGCCTGCTCAGAAGTGCAAACACATAATTTCTTCTCACTGTGGCACCTTCACTGTGGTCATTTCCACCTGGCCTTGTGATGTTGGCAAGCACAGTCCTAGCACAATGTCTTCATTGTACAAGCTTTTGGAGAAGGGCTGTAGAGCTCCGCAGCTCAGGTGAAATGCCAGCGTGTCCCCAGGATTTGTCCTGCTTCACCAGGAATTGTGTTGCCAAGGACTTTTGTTAGACTGATGTGAGCATTGAACACCAGATGTTTCAGGTGTTGCTGGATGGAAGGGCAGCAACAAGGACACACAAGGATCAAAGGGCAGACTGGACTTGACAAGGCTCCCAAGGGTGGTATCCCTTGTCTACCCACCTCAGAGCTGCACAAGCCCACAGTTGAATGAGAACCCCACCCTGTCCTTAAAACTTCCTCACATCCAAACTTTCACTGAAGATTTTGCACAAGGCTCAAGCGTACAACCCCTTCCAAGCAAGAAGGTCACGGCCCAGGCCCTGAGAGGAAGAGGTGGGTGTCAATGAAATGGAGGATATGTCACTGTTTTAACACAGATTAGGCAAAATCTATCCCTTGTTAATCTTTCAGAGCAGGGCCGATGGTTTGTTCTTTTTTCAATCTCTTCTGTATTCAAAGCAAGTACGTTTTTTTCTGTCACTATACCACTATTGTTAACAACTATAAATGTATTAAAAACACAGAGGCATTTTAGTATGTGTATTGTGCATAAGAAATATTGTTACATGACAAGCTCCAATTGGCAAGTGAAAAGAGGTTTTATTGAAGGAAATAGCAGTAGCAAACAGTGAACTATGCAGAATAATGGTAATTGTTCCTTTAACATTGGCAGCGCACGTTCACTTAATATGACTGCTCCTCTGTCTTTGCCTCATCCAGACCCAGAGGACCTGTTAGACAAGCAGGCAGCCACCTCTCTCTGGGATCAAGCTGTCAATGCAAACTTGCTTTCTTTCTGTTTCTTGGAGCTAAGCTATACCCCCAGAGCTCCTGAAGCTTTTCCTGAGTGAAAGCTTTAAAAAAGCTCCATTCTAAATTACATCACATGAGCTGTTCTCTTCAGACTGACAGAACAAAAGCGGGGGGGGGGCGGGGACTGAGGGGGAGCGCCAAAAGTACCATCTGAATGACTTGAGTTGCACAGGATGATCTACCTCCTCAAGCTTTATCAGAGCAGACTTATGTGGCCTTGACCTTGCCTACCAAAGTCCAACTAGTCCCCTCTAACTAGCAGAGAAAGTTTGCATTGTGTGTGCTTGCAGTACGAATACAATCATATAACCATACAAAGATTTGGATTGGAAGTAACCTTAAAGATCATCTAGTTCCAATCCCTTCAGCTAAACCAGGGTGTGCAGAGTTCCATCCAGTCTGGCTTTGAACACGGACAGGGAGGGACATGCAAAATTTCTCTGGAAAACTTGTTCCAGTGCCTCACCACCATCCCATCAGAGTAAAGAATTTCTTCCTAATGTCCAGTCTAAACCTACTCTGTTTCAGTTTAAAGCCATTCCCCCTTGTCCAGCTCTCTTGTAGGCCCCTTTCAGGTACTGAACTGGTGGGTGGAGGTTTTGTGCTTAACAAAAACAGGGTCTTGAGCGCACTACATACATAAGAAAGGTTTTAATGGAACCATGGTGCCTTATAAACTCTTAAATGATGTGGTCTCTACCACAGCCAGCTCATTGTTACTAGAAGAGGCCATCCTATGGGTGCTGCCCAGGCTCATGTACTCACCCTTTCATCAGCAAGACCCTAATTAATGGTCCTGGTGAGGACTGCTGAGGCCCACTGACAAACCTGAGGAGTCTCCGAGATTGGCTCCAGCTGGGGCTCTCCAAATGCCAACCTTAGAAGTAATTGGAGCAGATAAGCATTACCCACTTCTGCAGTGGCTGGGTAGAAAGCAGATAAATTGGCATATCTCCCTTTTCTAAAGGATTTCAGATGGTATGAGTTGTTATGAGGACCCTTAGTTAGGAAAACATCCTCAGCTGTGACGAGAGGGGGCCATGGGCCTTTTTTTTTTCAGCTGATAAATAGAGGCAAGAGGAAGAGCAGCATCTTGGCAGTTCTCCAGGTAAGATGCAGAATTAGTAGCCCTCAGAAAGTGATAGTTTTGGGGTTGCCTGATACCAGAATAATCCACTGAGATCCTACAAATGGCAACAAGCAGGTTTGAGTGGCTCCTAGGCTGGCGCCTTGGATGGTCTTACTCAATTTTCTTAAGAAAATGGTGGTGAGGTAAAGAACTTGTTCTCACACTCAAAAGCTTCTAGGTTTAGCTCCCTGTACAGTAATTTTGTGCTTGTTCTGCTACTTTCAGTAAATGTTAAAATTGTTCTTTACAGTCAATAACATCAACAATAATCTCATTTAAAAGATGAGCTGAAGGCTGAAACATATAAAGAAGTACTAAGGCAAAAAATGTTGCTTACATCATCCAATGGCATTAGACTTGCTGAGCTAAATTTTTCACATGAAGAGTGCCACTTCAGTAGTGAAATAATGTGGTGCTGTGCCCTGTGTGTCATGAGGAGAAGGAGCTGAGAAGGTGGGGGACTTACATGGCTTCACTGAGTAGGAAAAGTTCCTCAGCAGGTGATGTGCCTTTGTTATCCCACATATCCCACAAGTTATTAGGGCTGGAGACTTAGTCCCCTAAATAATTTCATAAGTATGTTAAAAATAACACTTAATAGAAGCTAGGAGATACCCCTTCCCTTTAAGGATTTGGTGTCCTCTGGCCCCTTATTGATATGATCTTGGAGGTGTTTTTCAGTTTGGATCATTCTAGAATTCTCTGTTTTCTCCAAGGTACACAATGAGTTTTTATATGGTCAGCACAACTCGTCTTGCCAAGAGGGGCAGAAACTGCTTGAGGATCCTGAATCATCACTGCAGCATTCATCCCTGAGCTTCTGAGTAAGTAAATTTATAGTTTTTACTGTCTTTCTGGTGGCTTATGTCTGCGTTTCTTCATGGACCTGACCAGTGAAGTGGCTCTGCCTTGATCCATGAGGGACCATCCTCCTACTAAAGGTGATGGAAATATTTGCATATGAGATGTTGGTTCTGCTTCCTACACCAAAATCAAAACCTTAATTGGGTAAAGTCTTCATTAAAACAATCACAATTGAGGCAAGCACTGGTAATGAACCTGAATATGGACCTCACTGTTGAATGCTTCATCACATCCCTGCTCCTGTCAATGGTCCAGCTGAAGTTGCTGGACTTGCAGTAGAATTTGAAGTCAGTAGAATAAATTATTTAACTTTAGCTCTCTAAGCCATGGTTTTAGATGTGAAGATTGAAGTTTAGCTTCCCCAATACTGCTTTTCTGTTTCAGCATAGCAATGCTTCCTACATTTTTTAGCTATTTGAGGGTTTTGTGTTGCCTTTCACCACCATGGTATCTGAATATCTCAAAATAAATAGCAATGACAAAGCAGGAAAATTTCATGATGTTTGTGACACTAGGTACTTCTGTCTGGAGGGAAAGAAATATGTCTTATCTAAATGACTGAATACTTGTGTGTCATTGTGATCCCACTGGATGTGGGATTTTGTGTCACACAGGGGTCACTTCAAACCATGTTCCACTAGTTTTTTGGTAAATCTGGATCTGAATACAAATAGTAAAAAATACTAGCCTACCTTGTGAATCTGAAATTGTGCAGATACTAGTGGCAACCAGAATCTTGCTTGGTTTTAAATTGGCTCCAAACCCATGATGATTCATGTCCTGTGTTGCTCTGTCTGGTACAACACTAGATACAAGCTTTAGTGAATAGAATGAATTCCTTGCTCTCATCTGGACTGAGGTTTAGAAAGTTGACCTAAAAATCTGTAGATAACATTTCTCCCTTTTATCCTACAAGAATGTGTAAGCAGAGCTTTATGCTCTCTTTGAACTTTACTGAAGAGAGAACAGAGATGCATATATGGGTTTTTCCTGTGTGTTTATTTCAAATCATGATTCTTCTGGGAAGGGTGGTTTATGTCTTTTCATGACAAATGACCATGGTTAAAGTTGCTTCTCTGCCAGCCTCTTTCTAAGTGGTTTCAAGCAGTTTACTTCGAGAGATTATTTCATCTGCCGCAGAATCTGAGGCAGCTCTGAGGTAGTGTCTGGCTTGCACAGAACTAGACCATGGAATCCTAGCTTAAGGCAGGAAATTTAAGGTTCAGTAGACAGTAGGATCACAGGAGTAATGGTTTGCCAGTGTGCTGCACTTGGAGAAAAACAGAAATCATTTGACTTTTCTTCTCCTGAGGGTACCAGAAAGACTGGGAAAGGCTGCTAACATTGCGGGTGGTTACTGCTTAAATTCTGACTGTCCCTCAAGGAATGCTTGTACTGTGTAACTACTTAATTATGTGGTTTTAATTTATTATTAACCTCCTATAAGGTGGGAACATGTATGGTTCCTAAGATACATGACTGGGTACTGAAGTCAGTGCTATAACTTTATATATAGGCTTTGTAAATATCATTGTCCATGTCCAATGGTTGCCTTGTTGAGCTTCAGAACAAGTCTTAAACTTCTCTGGAGCAAACTTCTCCAGCTCTCACAGCTTATGGTCACTAGTTAGCTACAGCAGGAGGGTCAGACTCTGGGGATTGTAGCTTCTTTTCAGCCTGCAGGTTTCCTCCTCCTTCAAGTCTGTTTTCTACTCTTGCCAGTACCCTGCCTTCTGTTTAAAAGCATTAGTAATCCCAAATAAAGCTGAAGATGCTCGTTATAACAACTAAGTTGTTTCCTTTTTAATCAGAGCACATGCTTATGCCAGGTTTGGCATGAAGAATCTGTGTAAGTGTCTGGTTCAGGGCACTGTAAGCTGATCATTTGTTAGAAGACTAGAGCATTGTACATCACTTTGCTTTTAGTTGTACAATTTACTGCATTGGTATGAGCATTGGTAATATAATTTTTGCTTGGTTGGAGGTGGTTGAAACAATAAAGAATGGGAGATCAGGCTATTGCCAAGTGTGCTGAATTGTGGTTTGGTAGCAGCAGTTATCTGTAGCTAAGTGGCCATCAAAACCTTTCTTGGGGTGGCAATAAATTATAAAGAAGTCTTCAGAAAATATATCAGTTTTCAAAGAGTAAAGAGAGATGCAGCAATTATTGTGACACAGGTTTGCAGTGTGTTTCTGATTATCCTTTTGGCTGGAGAGTTGGGGTTTCTAATTGTAAGGTTAAGGAATCCTTTTTATCTATCTCTTGCCTCCTAATCCTATGCTAGACAGTATTGATTTCTGTGCCTTTTGTCTTCTGGGGAAGGAGACAATCTCTGGCTCATGCAAACATCTTGTTAGAGTCTGCTGAGGATTAGGGGGTGTGACAGTTTTCTTGCTGAGCCTTTTTATTGAGGATTTTTATGCCTGCTTTTCTGGGAGGTCTTTGAAATGTCTTTTATGTAGCAATCATTTCACTCTTTCTTTGTTGTCTCAAATGTTGAGGCTGTATTCTTCTCATCTATTCCTGTTTATACTCCATACTAGCCGGTCATAACAGTTTAGCTTGAAACTATCATCACACCGTGTGCTTCTGAATCACAGGAGTGTTGCTAACTGCTCTAGGACGACTGCAAATTTGAGCTTTTTTCAAGGCATCTGAAGTTTCAGCATGGTAGTTTAGTGTGAAATACTGATAAAGAGGTTCCAGATGAAAAGCAGTCTGGAAGTTGGATGTTTCAGGCATCCATCGTTAGCTAAAGGCACTTAAAAATGCTCCTGCTATAATGAGATGTGTCCCCCTTAGGGTGGTGTTCATCATGTCAGCTGCACCTGGTTGGTATGAAAGATGTTCAGCTTGGCCTAAACTCCTACAAAAACCACCTATAGACAAGCCTATCCTGCTGGCGAGTCATCTTATCTTGACTGAAGACACTTAAGCCAAGAAAAACTTGCGTTTTGGAAGCCTGGTTTGTCCCTACTCTCACCTTACTGCCTTGTAGCTGGTTACAGGTAGTTATCCAGACCAGAAACCCAACTTCTTGGTGACTAAATTTAGATGATACAAAGACTAACCTGGGCCAGAGAAATGAAAGAACCCAGCTTTCCACAAGAAATCTGGTCATTCCACATCTCAGTTTCAGAAAATTATAGGGTTGGTCAATGAACTTCAATACGGGTAAAGCACAAATCTGTTACCCAAAACATTTGTTAAATCAATGCTTCTGTTTCTTGAGTAGTTATTTTAAAACACATGGACTTCTCATATCTTTGTAAATGGGAGGGTATTTCTGACACTGTGTAAGCTCAGGTACCAGCTGGGGAGATCTCAGATTCCAAGTTAGGTAAGAGCCAGGGTTATGTAGCCTCGCTGATAACGAAGCAACCTGTCACAGACAGGTTTCTGAGAAATTCACCTTCCCCTTCGAGAAGACCGAGATGAAAACTTTGGAGTTGTGAATTTGTTACTCAGACTGAGGAACTGGTGTGTAAGAAAACACTGTTTCAGTTTTTTAATCTGTCTAAAATCTTATTTTGCTTAATTGTGTATCATACCTTTATGGAGGAAGAAGCTATCTGCATAGGTGCTCCAGTTTGCTGCAATAAATACTTTCCCAAAAAGATGGGGATTTTTCATCTCCCTACAAAAACTTTGACCCATAAAACACAGCCTTTCCACCTGCTTTTCTTGCTGCCTTTCTAGCCTAATTTTTACTGTTTAAAGCCATATTTAATACTGTTCAATTTCACACTTAACCACAAACCCCACTCTTCCAGATACGACCTCAGTTTGTTTTATATTGCACATCTTTTTCTTAAAGTATTTTATACACAGCATAATATGCAATGATACGGCACTGATGTTTATCAAAATTGTTTCACACTGTACTTATTCCTATTCCTGTCTTTTGGATCAAGAACAATACAGCTGCAGATTAATACCACCTTTTAAAAGAGGCTTAATGTGTTTATTTTCTTACCACATTCACTCCATCCACTAACTTGTTATATGGATTATATTTAATGGGAATCTTGTGGGACTATCAAAGGGCATTTATTTTCTATTGAAATAACAATTAAGATAACACTCGAACTAATATAGTAATCAAATAAACCTGACAAATAACAGAAACTTTTTTAAAGCTGCAGAGGCATGCTAACAAATCTATTTGATCAATATATGGGATGTGAAAAAAGAGGAGACAAGATTGACTGATGAATAAAATGGAACTGACACAAATAGGCTGACAGCCAGTCGCAAGTCTCTTTAGGGCAAATGCAATTAACTTAGAATAATAGACTCAAATTTGATGGTTAGAAATGCATTTTTATTAACAATCACAGCCTGAATCATTATGTGCTCTTATGAATAAAATTGTAGTTATACTGGAAGTCTGTGTATACATGTATGCATGTACATACAAAAAAGCTTTGTCGAAGGAGAGCTTTATTTTTATGACAGAATAGCTGTGAGACTTAAAATATAAAACACACACAAGTATTAATCTAAATATTCAAACCAATGGTATAAAAGTCACATATGTAGTGTGTTGGTATTAAGGATAAAAGCAATAAGCATCAGTCCCAGGACTGCTTGTTCTTTTGGGAGGTGAAATTGCAATCAGGGATTTACAGATTTCATTCTGAGGCAGGGAAGTCATTACTAGAAACATAAGCTCATTCTCTTTACTTTAATAGCTATTTTAAATCATTCATTTAGAAAATACATTAACTATTTATTGTATAGGCAGTACTTTTCTATTTGCATTCCATTTTCATGCTTTTTTATAATCCTTTTTAACAAATTATTTTATTAAAAGAAGATTAGAATTAGCAAAAGGATCCTACCAATTTTTGAAAATGCTACTCTTGAAGAAGGATATTTCCCATTATTAACAGGTATGCAGTATTAAAACTTTAAAGGGAGGGAAGATATTCAATTGCTAATGTGTCCTTTTTCTTTTGACCTTCATTGCAGTGGTTGATTGCTATTTGTAAATTGCTTTAAAAATTACTAATCTCATTTAATTTCTGAATAAATACATAATCTTTTTTTCCCCAAAAAAAATCCTTGGGCTTTAGATATGAATAGAGCTGCCTACAGGATGTGTTATGGTGCAGGCATCTCTTAGCTGTCTGAAAAATAAAAACCACCATTTAATGCAGAGAAGTGCTACATGGTCTTATCAAAGTATAATGTGCATATTAAACCATGATACCTGCAGTGCTTAAATATCTTGATAAAAAGGTGTAATTGTAGGAAGTAAAACTGCACTGGGAGTGATTTAAGTTCAGTGTTCTCCAGGTTAATGTTTGTGGTGGACCAGTGGCTGAGCAGGGACAGGGTAGCAGCAAAACATGATGCTCTGTGGTTGCCTGAAGCATGAAGAACCTGGTGAAAAACATCTTTGTGGTTCTCAGACAGTTTCTGGGGTTGCTGAGATGGATCCAGGAAGCCTAGACACTTGGTTTTCTCCACTTTGAAGGTGATTTTAATCCTCCCTGATTCTCAGAAGTGAGAAATGCACAGACATAGTGGGAAGGCAAGCTGCCTCCTGTCTGATAGGGAGAGGCTCATGGAAACCGCTGAGAATGGGGACAGTGTCTGGCTGGGGAGCAGATTTTTCTGGTAAACACCTGGTGTCTGGGGAATTTGTAGGCTGCCATGTTGGTTTTCTGCCTCTAATTAGCCTTAAAGTCATTGCCATGAGGAAAAAACCTTCTTGGGAACTCCAAGGGTTGCTGGAGATGTTCCAACCATTTCTTTCTCTCATCTTCTATTCTAGATAGTCACAGCAACCCACCACAACGCTTTCTGAGCTGGCTTCTTGAATAGCTGGTGTTGCCTATTCTTAGAGATAAGATGGATGGATCACATATTGTCCTAGCACCACGAAACCTGGTGTGTGCCTAAAACCGTAATAATCCTGTCAGTTCTGGCACAGTTGTTTTACTTTGATGCAGAAATAGTTGCAAAATACTCCAAGACTTCTCACAGATCTGCATTTGGTGTAGAGGGAGTTGGAGTAGACAAATTTACATCATCTATTTAATTTTTCCTTACCATCTCAGCAGACATGTCACTGGAGACTTCTGGAAGGAAAGTTATTTTTGTACCTGGGGTGCCAGAAAAAGAATGTGTTCTTTGACCACAGTTACTTCATATTTTGAATGAGAAATAGGTCTTGTCTAAAGTAACTTACATGAAAATTTTAGTAAATAGACAAAGAAAGAAAGACCAGATGATCTGTTGATGTAAATGAGACAGCTTCTTTACAGTCAGTGCACAACTGTGGGGCTGGGGGCTTAGGCACTGGTTAGGCCACACCTTGAGTACTGTGTTCAGTTCTGGGCTCCTCAGTTTAAGAGGGATGTTGAGATCCTTGAGCGGGTCCAGAGAAGGGCGACAAGGATAGTGAAGGGGCTGGAACACAAGCCCTGTGGGGAGCGACTGAGAGAGCTGGGGTTGTTCAGTCTGGAGAAGAGGAGGCTGAGGGGAGACCTTATCGCTCTCTACAACTACCTGAAAGGGAGGTGTAGCCAGCTGGGTGTTGGTCTCTTCTCTCTGGGTACCAGTGATAGAACAAGAGGACACAGTCTTAAACTGCGTCAGGGGAGATTTAGACTGGACATTAGGCGAAACTTTTTCACAGAGAGGGTGATCTCTCAGTGGAATGGGCTGCCCAAGGAGGTGGTGGAGTCACCGTCCCTAGAGGTGTTTAAGAAAAGGTTGGATGAAGTTCTTGGTGGCATGACCTAGATATTAGGGTAGTGTGTTATAGGTAGGATGGTGTGTTGGTAGCAGGATGGCAACAGGTTAGGTAACAGGTTTGGCTAGATTAGGTAATAGGTGATAGGTTGGACTTGATGATCTCTATGGTCTTTTCCAACCTTACTGATTCTGTGATTCTGTGATTCTTCTGTCATCTTGTTGGGTTTAGGCTACTGAAATATTGGTGGTCTCCACACAGTCTTTCCTGTTGTATGATGAGGCAAGAGAAAAGAGGTTCAGGCCCTACATGATGATAGACTAACTCACCACTGATGTAATCATCCAACCAGAACAGGAATGACTCATTCCATCCATAAATATCTTGAAGCCTTTGTCTGCTCATTTAAACTCGTTCACACCAACCTCATCTCATTTGCCTGAATGGCCTTACTCCTGAATTAGAATGATACATGTAAGAGAAAATCAAGGCTCTTAAAAATAAAACCATAATTAGTTCCTCTTAATAGCTGCTCTATTAAAAAAATCAAATCTTCCAAAATTATATTAGAAAGCAAAAGACAATCCTTCTAAGTACATGAGGTTTTTTCCTAACTCATCAGCCATAGACTTCTTGGTGATGTAACATACTTGCAATATGTTTATATGGAATTTGAATGTCAATAGATTTTTCATTGCCTTTAGAAAAGTTACTTTGTTAAAAGAAGATCAGAACTAACTGAATATAACTACCAGATCTTGAAAATACTTATCCTTTTCAGGATATTTCCCCTCAGCACCTGCTGTTGTTGCTTCACTCCATCTCAAACCTGTTCTAGTTCAGAACTCTGATATCACCATTTCATGCTCCCAAAACATTAAAAGATTACATTCCCCATCAGTTTACACTTCCATCAGTTTTTATCTTCTGCAGATACGGCTTGGCCAAAATGTACTTGATGAAATAAAAATACTTTTGCTTTGCTTTCTGTTCACCTCATCCTCGAGCAGGTGCCAGGCAATCTGCGGCAGCTCCTCTGCTACCTGGGAAGTGTTCATATATAGAAACACCAGGCCAGCCTCTGTTGTCACGGCATGGGAAGCCAAAAATAGATGACATGAGAACATATTTCTTCCAATGAAAATTTTTGCAGCTATGTGAAGTCTTCACAGAAGCAGGTTTAATGTTGGAAGGGAAAAGAACAGTGTTTGAATGAAGAATCTAGACTGTGTATTTATAATATAAAAATAGTCTCTATTATACAGGCTTTATTAGATAAGTATAGACATGTTTGAATATTTCTCCTTCCCCCAATGATGAATGGTTGTGCTGAAAACTGGTCCTCCATCTCATGTATATGTTGTTTCTTCCTATTAGTGTGGCTGGAAACCCATAAAAAAGATAAATTTCTTACAAAAGCCATATTTGCAACTTATTTAATTTTCATTTCACTGGTTTGCTGTGTCAGTCAGGATTGTTCTGAAGGCTGTGGTTGTATCAGACAACGTTGTGCCACAGCCACTGGCATGGGGAACGATGGTATATTTTAAAGCAAAGGATGGTGCCAAAAAGAATTATAGGTTATTCATTTGCCAAGGGCCCCCTGGTTCAGCTAATCCCAGTCTGCATGACATGAAAATCTCAGTGGGTTAAATCCTCGGGTGTTTTCTTTCAGTTCTCCATAAACATCATCAAGTGACAGTGCCTGAAACAGTTCCTGAGGCAGAACGTTGCCTAATCATCCTTGCTTGGAAAAGATTTCCCTACCATTCAAGATGCATTTTATCCCTTCTCCAGATAAGCCTAAGTACAGATGTCCCACTGTGGAAGTGGAAAGTTATATAATGGGGAAAGTAATTCCAAGTGAAGTAAAGTATTCACCACTGCAGGTTCTTCAAAACCTGATATTTCTGAAATAACTTGTTTCCTCCTGCTCTTAGTGGTGCTGCTTATTTATGCTTTTCTTCACAGAAAAGGGTCACATTTTGTTCTCTCATGTGGTTTTCTTCTAAATCAAATTACTCTTAAAGACACCCGAGGCAATTGCCGTTTCACTTAGGATCTAAATATGCTAAGGCTCAATGGAAATATTATTTATAATAGGCAGTGTCAGTGACGCCAGAACAAGGGGTTGATTCTGCTTCGGCTTTTATGACAGTGCTAATAAAGTTCTCTGGTTCCCAGATAACGTGTAACAGGCCAGTTACTGCAGCGCAAAATTACGGTTAAGACTCAGCTGGTGGTTATTGTCCAGTAAATGTTCGACATATTTCAGTAGTGCATTAGTACAAAGGGACTGTGGTGACTGGTGATTTCTGCCATGGCCAGGAATCTGTCAAACTAAATGCCCAGTGCAGACACAGGTGAAATGTTTGTCCCTGAAAACTTGAGGTCCGTTGTAGCTGAACTGTGGTGATTTTTTACAGATAAGGTGCAGTGAAGACACAGATTTATATTTGTGGGAGAACACAAAAGCAGCTCAGGAACAGTCATGTAAAAAACTGTGTTCATTTGAGTGCTAAATGGATAATGAAAAGCGTATTTTTCTCTGGTTTTAAATAGTCTTAGTTATAACCTTTTATTCTCTTTATTTCTTAAAAATCCTTGTTGCATTTTCTGCTGTCATCGGGGAGAGGACTATGTTGGTTCACCTTCTGGGTGGCTTTGCAGCTGTGTGTGGTGTATATTTTTAATTCTTTTTGGTTCCGTTTGAATTGTTCATAGAACACTTACGTAATTTCAGTGGAAGTTCTAATGTTCTCCCAAGAGAACGTGAATTTGTGAGGGTTGTCATTATGTTTTTTTCCAAACAACCTCTCCCAAAATATTAAGGAAGGAAAACCACAAAATTACACTAAAATGGCAAAAAACCACCTATGTAAAATGCTGCTTTCTTGTGAAAATAAGCAAATGATCTGTAACTACCTTGGAATTCAGAGAAGTCTATAGAGTTTTGTAATTTTGGGGAACATGCTAGCCCAGTACAATTATCCTCTGTCTGAAACTCACGGAACCATCCTCGGTAATTTTTCTTTCAGAGAGGTTTATTCTTTGCTGCATTAGTGAAACCCCAACACATCACCAGAGATCCCTGTCTCTAAATGTAGGTGCTGCTCCTTGAAAGCCAAAGAGAGTTCTGCCATCAACTTGGAAACTAGGAACAAGCCCTTTATTTGCAAATTAAAGCAAGTAGGTTGGAATTATGAAGAATGATTATTTAAAATAGCGATGATGTAATATCAGTGTCAATTCCATTATTTTAACAGATGTAAATTTGCTCTGCTCTTGAACTCTGGTGAATTTTAATGGCAATATTAAAGAGATACTATTAAGACTACTTAAAAGAACTATTTGTAAAAAGTGTCTCCAGTTGGGGGGGGGAAGTTTAAATTGCTTTTTTATTCAGTCTGCACAATTATTTATTGAATGGGTTTGTATATTACAAATTAATATGCATTAGAAACTGAAAAGATCACACAATAATTCCAGCAGTCATTGAATATGGGAGTGCTTGCACTATTTAGATGAAGCAAATAGACTCTTTATCCAGCTGTAGTTTAAGTAGCCTTCACTATAGGGAAAATATGGATTTTTGTGATCTACATAATGGACAATGTAGATGAACTTGAATGATCAGCTGCCAAAATAACTTTAGGGTAAATTTACAGACATTCCAAGGCAAGATCCACATCAACAACTCCAGTGTTGTACCTGGGTAATGATGACTACTGTATCTTTTATACAAAACCTTTATTTCCTGTGACACTGCAACGGGAACAGATCAGTGACCAGTCCTGAGGAGACCCCTCTTGAAACTTATGTACAAGGCTGTTAGCATCTGGTGCCCCAAGTATTCCAGAGGGAAAGTTTAGTTTTAAAACCAATTCTAGGGCTTCAGTTCAGAACTCATAAAATTGAGAGATTTTGAACTGGTATTGCACAAATGAGGTTATCACAGGCCAGAAAAGTAGGTGCTGCCACCTTTTTATTTTTTTTTAAGTGATAAAACAAATACTAGAAAATGAAACTGAGAATCAAGGAAAGCCAGATTCTAACAATTCAATACTGGCATTTTTATTAGAGGTTCATTTCTCTCATTAAAATCTGCCAGTCCTTTGTGATTTTTTTACCTCATCTACAGCTATTAATTTTGGGTGCTAAAATTATTTCTGTTGTTCTTGGCTATATGCGGAGGTCATCTTCATTAAAAAGTGCTGGGCACTGGCAACTGCAGTCAAGGGTCTCAGCTACCCATAAAGCTGAATATCTAGAATGTATCAGTATTACATATACCTAAAGTAATCTCACATCTAAGTAATTGCTTCACCTCCACTCCTATTAATCACCTTCATGGAGCAAATAGGCTGCTTTAGTGGTTAACAGCTGAAAAGAATTTGAGACCCTCAAAAGAAAAGTAAAAATTTGTCAGGGTTTTTTTTTTTTTTATCTGATAAGGAAAACTGAAGTGCCTGAGCAGAGCTGGACACTGTGAATCATTTGATCTCACAGTTGGTTTTCCTGAATATGGTCTGGAAATTTTTCTTGGATCAAATCTGAGTTCTTCCAAGAATGCAATGTCTCTTTCCCTTAGTTTTTATTTCCTCCTCTTGCTGTAGACAAATCTGAATATTACAATTCCATGGAACTTTCTCCAGCCTTCCCCATTTTTTTTCTGTCAATGGAAGCACACAGCATGACTTTTTTTTCCCCTGTTATCTCTGGATATAACGGGGTTTTCTATATTATGCAACATACCTTAGTGGTCGGCTGCTCAAAGTGCATCTCCTTGGCCACTAGATCAGTGTGGTTTTGTCACAGTCGCCCCAGAGCAGAGTGCTCAGTGCAGCCTGTTTGTAGCACAGCTGACCCAAACAAATAGAGCTCAGTGTAATTTTAAAGCAGAGCCAAAAGCAGCCGAACAGGCAGGCTTGGAAGAGATCTCCTGCCAGAACTCAAACCCTGTGCTGCCAGTTTGCTTGTAACTTACTGGTATGGTCTACACAGCGCTCTTGAGATTAATAAATATGTAATCCCACATCACATTACCACACAGTGTTTGAAACATTTCCCATTAACAAAATACAGTCCATGCAGGTGAAAATATCGATGCATCTCATTAGAGGGGGGAAAATGGAAAATATGTATTCTAGTAAATCTGGGGTTTAGGCTCTGGGGTAAAGTTTGAGTGGGGGAAAAAATGTATTTCTCCAGGTGGTCTCAAGTAGAAGGAAGGATCCAGTTTCCTGGCTACACCAGCAATTAGAAACAGGGCAACCCTATAGCCAAGATGTAGCCTCTAATCTAAGCCAAAGCATTTTTGTCTTCCTCTTCTATCAGAAGCAGATTCAGCAACAGGTCTGAGCATAAGTTTAACTTCAGGCACATGAGTAATTCTAGTGACTTTGCTCTTCAAATCTTGGTCTAAAGAAGCATACCTGATGCATTCAGTCAGCATTTGCATAGGTTGTTTCAGGTTACACTGCAACCTGTAGGGTCCTGTGGTCTGATTTTCTTCAGCAATAATAAAGAACTTGTGTGTGACAGAGATGAGTATGGAGGGATTGAACCCTTAGGGAAAAATAATAAAGGAAAACTGTATGTGATGAATGCCTGCCTGAAAATTAGACAGACCAAATTATTCAAACCTTTGTGCGCCAAAATCTGTTTCTACTGCTTTATAGGAGTGCTGCAGACTGAAATCAGCACTGCAAAATACTGTTGGTGGGAATGGAGGAACATTTATATTATTAATTTCAGTGAGCAGCTTCTGTTCTCTAAGTCTTGATGGTTGACCAGCTGTTGAACCAGCTATGCCTGGGCACAGAAAAACAGATGTTCGATTTGTGTTCTGGGCCTAGAGGAAATTGATAGATGCAGGACTTTGCCTGAAAGAGGAGATTCAAATGGACCAAAGTCCTTTGATCCCTGCAAGCTTGGAAGAAGTTTTGAGCAACCTAGTTTACTGGAAGAAGTGCTGGCGGGTGGAGATGATATGGTCGTCTTAGGCTCCCTTCCATCCCAAATTATTCTATGATTCTAAGCAGATAAGCAGCTCTCACCTACTCATTCCCTCTTCAAGTTAAAATAAACCCATAATTCAGTGGGAGTATTTAAGGGAAGCAGCTCTACTTGATGTATGCTTAGAGAATTGACTGCACCATTTCTTGGATAAACACAAGCACATAGTAAATCCTAACAGGTCTCTTATCCTGCTTTAGGGTACCTTAGGCAAAACCTGGTGTCTCAGTTTTTACCTAAGATCTTTCTGCCTTGCTGTTAATGTAATGTTTCTGGAAAGTTCTTTGGGGGGGGAGGGAAAAACCCAACAAAGAAATTAGAAGCTTGGAACAGGACGTCTGTTGGTTTTCTGCTCACATAAATTGCTTGGAAAACACACGTGGCCATTAAAGGGCCGTGTTGGGGGGATAATTCCTCTGGCAGTGCAGCACCACATGTTCCTGCTAGTCCATGCACTCTGTGCAGCTGTACAACGTATCACATAACCCTGTCAACTGCAGGCAGGCTGGCTTCTCGTTCCAGAGGGGCCCCCCAAACTGTAAATAGAATGGGCAAAAACCTTCTGGAGGCACAGAGAGGAATTCTTGAGCCAACTGCCCAAGGCTCGTAGTCCATGTCACTTGACAGGTGGCCATGCCTGGCCCAAGGCGCTTAGTTTGTCCAGCTGGTTGCACGTTCTAGTCTTGAGCCCAGAACTGGGATGTCTCCAGACATGGCTACAGAGTCTGTGGGGCTTGCCTGGGGCCTGAAGGAGGGCTGAGGAGGTGCTGTGCCCCACAGATCTAAGGCCAGACCCCTTGTAGGGTGCTGAGAAAAACTGGGGCTCCTAACTCCAGTTGCTGACCTTGCTGCGAAAAATCTTTTCAGGGGCAGAAGGGGCACATAGTGAGTGTGCAGCTAAAATTTTACTGTTAATGTTTTAACAGTCTGAATTCTCTGAGAAGTTTTGATTCCATAATTGAGCTGTTGTACAATCCATGCCTTAATTTCCCCGCGCCTGGACTCTTCCATGATCCTGTAATCACCATTCCCATGTGTGATGTCCCATCCCACGTGGCGTCCTGAAACTCCTGTGTTTCCAGCTTGTCCATCTTCTTACCTTGTCTCCAGCTAATGCCAATCCAAGGGGATCCAAAACAAAAGAGGGCAAAATGGAGCAAGCAGGGGTACCCGGCTGTGGGAGGTGTCACCTGGAGTAAAGGCCTGTAAGGTTTGTCAGGCCATGCAACAGGAGGGCATGGAGAAGCTGTGTCTGGCAGGCAGGGCATGAGCCAAGAGAAGGGTAGGTTAGGTGTGGCACAAAGGGAACAATTTAGACATGTGCACCATTTGTTTCCCCCAAGCTGATGAGGATACACCGTTATAGTTTAGTTATGACAGTTTATTTTATGAACATGTTCAGAAATTACAAGACACCAACTTGGGAAAACTATGGCTTTTTTACATGTAAATCTGTTTTATTTTGTGTGAAATTTAACCGAAATGATCTTAATGATTTATGTGAAGTGAAATATTGGGTTTTCCTTTTTCTTTCTCTTCTAGCCCTGGTCTCACACAGGCATATTAATGATTATTTGTCAAAGTCACACTGTTTGCTTACAAGGTACGAAGGCTTTTTAGACACTATAATGACAGCTTTTGATTCACTTGATAATATTTAGAATAAGCCATAAAAGCCAATCTCTGAACGAACAGACCGCTTTTATTGGCTTTTAGTGCTATTACCGCTATCATAAGTGGTAAATTGGCCTAATGCAAGTAATACTGCTGTGTCATACTGTAAAAACCACTGCTTAGTTTTATATTTTATTTATTTTTCATGAAAAAATTTAAGGCATGAGGACGGTGCTATCCCTCTACAAGTGTTGGTGATTCCCTCCAAGCCAGACCTGGGGAAGCTTCTGTTGCTCTTTGGAATGTCTTTGCTCAGTGATTACCACGTCTGATGGAACAGGGCTGATCATAAACTTAGAGGTCAAGAATATGAGTGAAGTGAATGTCTTGCTGAAGCTCATAAGCTGTTTATTTATTTAAATCATAAATAAACTAGGAAAAGTGTTGCTTGGCTGGAAGCTAAAGTGGTTATATTTCAAATACTTTATGCTAGTTTTTTACATGCATCGTTTTATAATAGCAATAGTGTTTTCTTAAATAGTAAGCACTTAAAATACCTGCTGGCAATAAATTTGGTCATCACGTCATCCAGCCAGAATGACTACCAGGTGCCATAATTGCTTTTTCCTATGATGCTTTTGGCTTTCTTCCCCTGCCTCTCACCATCTCTTCTATTGTTTTATCCACTTCTGGAATATAAGCATGGACTTCAGAGATTTAAAATTCCAGTAACACCCAATTTGTTAATCAGGAAAAAAAGTTATAAGTTTTATTTCGGTTTTTAGTGTTTATTGATAAGGAAAACATCGAAAGTGAAAATGAAGAGAGAAACTTTTCAGTTTCTATTCTTTTATCTCCCTCCTTCTTTCCCTTTGCCCATGTACTGTCATAGTGGGATGCTTCTCAGTGGCTCTTGTTTGAGAGGGAAAACTGTAGAGTTCCAAATCTAGTTAAAGCTTGGATTTTCTAAAGCCAAATACAACTTCATCATGATACATTGTGTGGCCATTAAAAAATTAGTGTAATGATAAACCTTTCTCTATCTGAGTAATAGTCACTGATTTAACTTGTACACATACTTGGAATAATTATTCACGTTCAATATACTGTGGGAACAGGAAGAATCATATTCCAACTTTATTTTAGCAGCCAAGTATTTGTGGATATGTGATAGCATTTTGGCATGTATGTTAGTTGCCATGGGCAGGCAACAAAACAGACAATTTGATGCTAGAAGGGTTTAACTCCTTTTAAATACAAATATCTTTACGAAGACTGCACAGCAGACAAGTATCAATTAAGTTTGATGTCTGAGTTTTTCTTCAGTTGGAAGATTTGATCTGTATATTACCCTGAAGAACAAGAGTTATTTACCAAAAATTCACACCTCTTCTAAATTCCAGGTGCAGTGGTGTAGTCACATAGTGTTCCTGTCTATGTCTCTGCTGCAGCTGCATCTTCTTTCTTTTGAAAACTATTTGTAGACATATTTCAGCAAGAAGAACATAATCTGTCAGTAATCAGTTCTCGGATGTCTCAACACTATTGTGGCAATGTTTGTTTTTCTGTAGAGCGGAGCAGTGCATCCACTTCTCTCTCTGGAGCCTACTGATGTATTCAGGCAGAAGTTTTTCTTCCTGTGCATATTTCTGTGCTGTGTATATTCATTTATGTGTGAGAGAAGAAAACATTATCATGTTTAACTGCTGCAATCATAAGCACATTAGGTAGACAGATAATAAACAATCCATCTGAATTTATGATTAAGTTAATTGTGTCTGTGTTTTTCTAACGTGTTTATTCAGATTAAAGACTGAAATTAGAATGAGACTATATAATCAAGAGACCCTAAGAGACTGTTTGACTCCTATAAAATAAAAATTAATTTAGTTTAGGGGGATAACAAAGATCTCTGTAGCACTTAAATATCACTTAGGTGGCAAAGAGGCCTTGTGTAATTTTCTTCGAGGAGATGAATCTCAGTAGTAGCAGGAGTTATTAAGGAACTCAGCTGACACGGAGGGCTTCACAACCTAATTTTGGTATACGCTCTTCTACCAGCAGGCACCAGACACAGATTCAATTTCTGTACAACACATGCTGAGGATGGGATAACTGGGAGCAATAAGCTGACGGGAGAAGTGGGGAAACAAGGAATTAATGTAGGGAAAGCACTGGAAGGAATGGGGTGAAGACCAGCCAGATGTACTTAGTGCTTCTCCACTTGTGTTGCGCAGCAGTCGCTGCTCCCGAGGCTGTGCAGGAGAAGATGCTCTAGTCCCTTCCCTTCCCACCTGTCTGAGTGAGGTCCCTGCTGGTGGGTTGGGCAAGGACATGTCTCAGATCCCTCCCTGCCCGTGCTCAGCAGCATGTCAGAAATGGCTTGGGTGGGAAGGGATCTTCAAGATCACTCAGTTCCAATCCCCCTGTCATTGGCAGGAACACCTTCCACTAGACACGACCTGGCTTTGAACACTTCCAAGGATGGTGTGTCAGCTTCTAGGGATGGAGTACTGAGACCACATCTCAAAGGTTTTCAACTGTTTTACTGGATATCTGAATACCCCTCCTGCCCCAAGAGGCATCAGAGCTCATCACCTCCCCTTCATGCAGGTGTCCTACCTGCTGGGCTGTGGTGTCCTTCCTTCTCTTCAGGTACCCCATCTGAACATAGCCCCTTGGGAATCTTCAAACCATGATCTTACACAGAGTATCTGATAGCTGGGAATGAATGTCTCCTTCTGGAAGTTGTGCATTTGAGTACTTTCACAGGTTCACGTGCTCTCAGACTAGATCTGAAGTCACAGAACTAATCACTAAGCTGTTCTGGGTACAGTTTTATGTCCAGTAATTTATTATTGGTCTAAATATCTTTACTTTTGGATGTCACTTTAAATACTTATTTAAAAAATAGATGGAAGAATAAGTTTATTGCATCTCAGCTAACAATAAATATTTAACTAATTTCACTTTTTGTCTTTCTGCCCACTTTAATCTTTTATAAGTAATAGACCACCAGTACGGCCAGGATTTACCTCATCCCCTGCATTGTTTTCAGCACCTAGAGGGAGCTGTATCTTAGAGAATGAATGGAAATCCTCAATGAGATGAGCAGGGGTCCATTTTTTTCATAATCTTATTATAGTTAATCTAAATATTTAATTGAACCTCTACAATAGTAAGGACTTCTCTATACCTCTATGCAGCTGTCAGTCTGGTTCTACTTTCCAGGGTGTAATTTCTCAGGCCTATAAAACACCTTCTGGAAACTGCCTCTACTTAAATGCACAGGGTAAAACTAATCCAGGCCTGAATAGTTGTTGTTTTGATGGGATTTCTATAAAGAAATTAACTCCTATAAATTATTCCTTAATAGGCTGGAAATATTTTTTATAGCATTTAAGCATCTAATACCCGATTTGATTCAAATGTGTTACTGTCTCTCTCCAGAGGAAACTGGTAATAACCCCAAGTTTCATTTGTGTTACTACTCCAGATGAAAAGAAATACAAATAATTCACTTCTGAGCTTTTGGAAATGTAAAATTGACTGAAGAAAGCAACATTGGACTCCTTTTTTTCCTTGTGACCCACTGTTAAGAAAGTGGTACATGTGTTGGAAACTAAGGCCAACAATCTTCCTGACAGGGAGCAATTATACAAAGAGACACTGTAAAATGTGAAGCTTCTGAAATGCTTAGAACTTTCATTAGTACTGAATTTTCTTTATAAGGTTACTAAATTATGAAATTCTGCTTAGAGCAGGCATCTTTCTGGCTTGTACTGCCTCAGATCTGGGAGACCAATTTGGCATTTGACCCTTCCCTCTGTGAATTGAAGCGCTAAAATGAGACGTGGCTTCATTGCCCCTGCTCTAAGGTGATTAGAGGCATCTGTCTTAAACGTACTGGGACAAATCAAATCTTTTGCAAGCCAGTGCTGCTCCTTTGCTTTAATGGAATTGCTCATTGCTTTGACACTGACCCTTAGGCTAAGATTTTCTGTGCACCAGTTTGCCACCTTAAGTAGGAAGTGCTATGGATGCCCTCGGATATGTGGATTCTGCTTTAACATGTATGTTGCTGAGAAAATCAACAATTAATGTGTCTGTATTTGTATTTCGTGTTTTGCTCTACTGATGCAGCTGAGGGGAAGATTCTGAATATTTTGCCCAAGTGCAGCAAAGAATATACATGGTCTGGAAAACTTCCAGGAGTGAATGAAATAACATCTTTAGGTCTTCCCCAGCATTGGCAGTTGAATGAAATAGACTTTTTCTTTGTAGAACAAATTTACTTAAGGCAATCAAACCTAAATAAACCTTCACTTATATTTTTACAATCAATATCCAGCATTGGAGTGTGACTTTAAAACTTAACCCTGTCACCCACAGAAGTACCTCTTTCTTTACTGTACATCCAGTCTCACATCTCCAAGGATCTTCCAGCTCAAAGATCAAGGACCCCTCAGTTTATAACACAGCAATTAGAAGTGGTGAGCTGGGACCATTGCAGATTTCATATACTCCCTCTCCATTGGAAGAGTCTTTAAATCTGCTGGTTTACAACTTAAAGGAAGAGTTGTCTTCATTAATTCATTTGGTCATAGTCCTGGAGCTGACAAGGCATCTTCCAGGAATTTGAGCCCCCTGGGATCCTTGTCATCAGTTTTTAAATATGAGAGGGGGCTGTTCTTATCTGGAAACAGTCTGCTTGGATTACAGCCTTTGTCTTAGAAGCATTTGGCATTTTCTGTTACGTGAAACTGAGAAGTCCTTCTTTGCTATCAGTCTTCTACAAAGCTTTTCAATGCAGTGACTTAATTCAGGCTGAAAGATGAGAGTGAAAAAAGCTTCTGGACCCAAGTCAGCAAAATTCAGGAAACAAGTGTCCAAGCATGTATGTAAAATTGCATTCACTGACTTCTGAAATTTTAGATAGAAATTCTAAAAATGTCACTTAGCTCCCTAAATTCAGGGATGCAAGTTAAATCAAAACACTCCTCTGAAAATAGTCTCAGCAAAGGTACAAGCCTTGGACTTTTATGCCAGCCCCCACAAACCAGGTATAAAGCTGGAAGGTTGTGAAAGAACTGGGAAATTCCCTGAGTGTCTCCAGGACAACCCTCCTTCTGCAAAACCAGTCCAATGGTGTTATGTCCTTCCCACTTTACTACTGCTACTTGTAAAAGTTTCTTACAGCTCTTGGGTAACGGAGAGAGTGTTCTGGGGAAAAGAAATTTTTGAGTGCTACCATATAGAGAAAGGGTTTGCTCTCACCCCCAGGAATACAATGCCAGGACAGGGTTATGAGATGTTTTGGTGTGGTGCAGTGAGGAATAGTTTGCTCCTCTACTGGATTTCTGGACTGTACCACTAAGAAATGTGGCCCAATCTCATCCTATGGGATTAATACCAGAATAAGGTATCACCTGAATAATGTCACTCCAACCAGGTCTATGATATGAGTAAATCTCCGTTTTCTTATGAAATGCAGTCCTTTTAGGGGGTGAAATATAATCCTCAACAGAGGCTCTATTTACCACTTAAGCCCTATTTTATGGTTTAAGAGCTGACCTTGCACCGACCTTCAGTACAGGGCTGAAATTCACCCTACAGCAAAAATCTCTTGGCTGGAGCAGTGGATTATAGAGAAATTGGGGCTAGACATTTTACTATTTGCAAGACAATGAAAACAGGCTTTCTTTAGACAAAAATGGTTCTGATTTATGAGAATTTTAGTGCAGAAAGGGGCTATTTTGGAGAAAGTCTTGAGATTAGAATTTCAGTTATATTTTTGGCAGGAGAGCAAGGAAGCCATTTCATTAACTTTTCACTGGAAGTTATATATGGAGGGCATTTGTGTACACAGCTGGGCAGCATAAAAACAGGGGGGCTTTGTGTGAAAATATCCTGAAATGAAATTTCATTTCTGTAGACTTGGATCTGCATTCCTGGGCTGCCGTGGCCAGTTTTGGATGAAACCATGGGAGGGCAGTGTGTGGCCCTCACACATTCTCCCTCGCGTTTGCAATGGAGGCAGAAATAGTGAACAGACCACTGGGGTCCCTGTGCAAAATCAGTGTCACCTTTTATAGCTTTATGTCAGTAGATAAGCTCCTGCCTGCTCCCACGTATCCATATGGCTGTAATCATCAAGTGATACCGAGAGATTTGTTTGTAAGGAACTCCAAAAGCCACATGCAGGGACTGGTGTGAATTTAGCTCTGCTTTGACCTCCCCCCTTTTCCACCGGATGGCTGCTAATCTGGCACTAAATCACCAGAAAAAGCCCCTGGTCCATTTGGAAGAGGTAGTTCTGTGGCCATGGCTGTGCTGTGCAAAGTGGGACCATCCCTGGGTCATCCCTCAGGAGTGTTGCTCATTCTTGAGTACTGCCCTTCCAAAGGATGTGTCTTACGTGGCTTCGAGATTTTACAGGGCCCTCTAATAACTCTGCTGGATTAGAAACCCATAAGGATTATTCTTACTTTTGGAGTGTGATGATCTGCTTGTTGTGCATCTTGTCTCACAGATTCACAGAAAGGTTTGGATTGAGGAAGACATCTAAGGTCATCTAGTTTCAATCCCCTGCCATGGGCAGGGACACCTTCCACTATCCCAGGTTGCTCCAAGCTCCTCCAACCTGGCCTTGAACACTCCCAGGGATGGGGCAGCCACAACTTCTCTGGGCAACCTGTGCCAGGGTCTCACCACCCTCACAGGGAAGAATTTCTTCCTAACATCTAGTATAATTTTTTTTTTTTTTTTACTTTAAAATACTTCCGACTTGCCCTGTGACTATCTGCCCAGAGAGTCTCTCATGGTATCCAGAATTAGACTCAAGTCTTAAATGCCTCAAGAGGTACAGAAATGTTTTAGGACTTTCTGAAAATCTACACAAACCCAGAGCAGACATTTATCAGTCTGCTTCCTTGTTTACATTTCAATTACTATTTTATCATGTTTCTATGATCTGCTAGGTGTTGTGGAGGACCCTTCACCAAAAAGAAAGGCTTATAGTAAAAGGGAGAAATAAGAGAGGGCAAATTGTACATTTGAAAACTACAGTCTAGGGTCACAATTACGTAGATCAAACACTGCGCCTGCTGGTGAGTATTACTTTTTCCCTACGTCATCTTTAACTTTCATCAGTTTCCTGGTGCACTTGTGGCCAGGGGTGCAAGGGCACACCAGTGAGTAAAAATGACATGAGTAGGAGCTTTTATGGTTTTCCTGCTGATATGATAAAAGATACAGCCCTATATACCCCGCCTAATGTTTTTCTGTATTACTCTTCACAAGACTGGTTTGGTTTCTATTTTGCTTTGGGGAAGAAGCTTTCCCTTTGATTTCTGCTTTTAGAGGCTTCAAGACAGAAACAAAGCATCTTCTTCCAAGAAAAAGCGGAGGATAAATAACTGGCAGGCAGATTAAAATTCCCCTTTGCCCTGATTAAGCATTTTCTAATGTTGAAATACAACAAGAAGGTAATAGGTACCTTATTTTGATGTTGACCCACTGTACTACCAGTCCATAAGATCTTACTTTGCAAAGCATTAGAAAAAAATGAAGTCTAGGAAAGACACTAAACCCACAGCCTAGTCTCTATATTTTGTTTATTTCTGATACTATGTGGTTCATGATTCCTTCTTTTAGAAGGAACAAATAATCAATAAAAAGCCATGAATAAAAATAACTTTTCTTTAACACTGGATGCTAAAAGAACATATAGTCTTCTTACTGTGCCTGATGGAAACAGTACAAGTCTGTTCTCCACAATTCGTTGTTTATTGGAATGCCTGAAATCTATACATGAGGTATTTTTAAAATATTTAAACATAGAAGTTAAGCTTCTGCTCCAGGCAATTTGTTTCACCATATTCTAAAAACCCAGTGCATACCACAGCACTGCTTAAAGCAAAGAAACAACAATAACAAATTTTTTTAAATGCAAACTTTGATATAAGATAATCTCCATATTCTTATCTCAAGGAAAATTTGCTTTCCTCGTGAGACATGTTCAGTTATTTATTGACTCAACTGCTATCCAAGACCTTCAAGGCCGAATTCTGCTCTGTGGCACTTTGAAAAGAAGTGGCTCTTTCCAAAAGATTATAGCTCTCCAAGTACAGAACAATCAGAAATTTACTAATGATCTAGAAACTCTGGAAGGTGTCTCTCCCGGGAGGTGAAGAAATAAACCATTGTGAATTAACATTACTCAGTGAAATGAACTGAGGAATGTGCAGGTGCGAGAGACGGCACCCAGCTCCTGGAGGAAGTCTAGACCAGAGAATAAATAACAGTGTGAGACTGAGGGCTCCTGTGGAAACATGGACCAAAGTCCTCTGTACCTTTACACCCCTTTGTAAAGTGGCAAATCTCATGTGTTCTTCTCTTGTGGCAGAATAAATACTCAATTCAGTTACATGTTTGCTCTTTCCAAGCTGAAGTGCAGTGTACCTTGCAGGCTCAGACCCCAATCTCATTCAGATGGATCACTCTCTGTGATGTTCAAAATCCAAAGTTGTTTCTTGCAGAGATTTACTCAAGTTTTCTGACCCCTTGCAAGCCAGAGGACTTTGGGTGTCCAGTCAAGCCAAATCTGCAAGTTGGTCAGTTAACTCTGCTTGAGCACAAGACTTTCATTTTGCAGGAAATGCTGCATACACAAGGAATGCTGCAAGACGGGGCAGTAATTCAGGCCTACCTTATTCCATACTCCTTTGCAACTAGAAGATCTAATGCACAATTTACTACATGAGCTTAAAAAAGTGATACACATTTGATAGATGAAATAACAGGCTAAAAATGAGCCTTTCCCTCAGTATTCCCCCCTCCAGTTAATGGTTTAGAAATATGAGGTCACTTGTGGAGTCTTCTCCAAATACTTTTTTGTTAGGATTACAATATAACTATTCTCATTAAAGGCCATAATTTGCACCTAATCATGGATATTTAATTTCTATCGTATGCATCTTGAAAGTGACTACTTTGAGATAGTACTATTTAATGCAAATTCTACTTGGCTGTATGAAACACAGTAAAGTGATTCTGATGCAACCAACAAACATGGAGATGTAATAGGCTGTGTAGTAACTTGGCAAATCAATTTTTCCAGCAAGAAATATATCCCAAGAACCTTCCCTCTTTAAGTGTACAGGGATAAGAAAATCTTCATGACTGTCTTTCTTTCAAATTAGTTTAACAATGAAGCAATGTAGTTATTGAAATACCAGTGTTTGTTGCAAATGAAGGAATGCTTGTTATTTTTCAGCCTTTAAAAATGAAAAGGCCCCCATACTTTTATTACTTCTCTGCTTTTGAAAGTCTCTATTTCTATATGTAGAAACGGCTGGAAACTGATGCTACTTGAAGATAACTGTCAGTTACTTACTGAAGGTTACTGTCGTTCTAAACATTCAGGCTTGGTCCTTACTCACGTTTGAGAAAACAAAATTAGTATTAATCCTCCTCAGTAACAGTTTTAAAAACCTTTTCATCCGAATTAAGATGATGATCCATGGTTCTTAGTTCAGGTCAAATAAAACTTCCGCAGGAATGCGAGGATACTGCAAAAATTAGCTTTCAGGTTAATTTGGTAATTTAGGCCTTTCTGCAGCGTAAGAAATGGTAAGTTTGTTACATAGAAGTCAAGCTATGGAATTTGTATGGTAGAATTTTTTGCCTATATTTAAGCCTATGAGTTTTTGCACATATTTCCATTTAAAAAAATAAATTAATAAATGGGAAATATCTTTGAATACCAACCAGCGACTAATAACTCCATGAAACTTACCTTTCTTCAGCCAAGAAATATTTTGCTTGTCATGTTCAAAACTTTCTGTTGGTTTGATTTTTCCCTTGTCTGTCTTGTCTTCTGACATCTGTGGGGGAGAAAAGAATTTCGGCATGTCAGGTTCTCTTAAAGAAAGTTTGACAGAGAAAGATGTTCTTTGTTTAGATTCCTGCCATAATAAATTGTGCTTACTTACACAGACGTTTTTCTCCTGCAGATTACGATACTATATAATATCCGAGCCGTTAAATTTATGTTCTGTTCCTAAATGCTTTATCAATATTACATAGTTGCTGTTTGTAGAGGGATGCTTTCGTAATGTAACTATAAATTACTTTATGAAATGAATAATAATCTCATAGCAATGGTGGTAACAGATAAACACGGAGCATAGAATAGGTACAGTCGGGCTAAAAAAGAGGCATCCAGGCTGCCTGTTCATTGTGGTTCAAAGTTGCTGCAAAGCCTGCTGTCGAGAGAGGTATAATTATATAAATAGCAATAAATATTTATAAAGGCAACTTGAACAAAGTGTACCAAAAAAAAAAAAAAATTCTTTACTGCTACTTGCAACAATTTATTTGCTGTTATGAGAACAATCACAAACAGTTGCAGTACCTGAGGGCATTGTGTACACGGGAGCTCTCAGCCCTGCGCTGTGGTTTACTTTCACTGCCTGCTAGGAGCAAGATTAGGCTGTCCAGGCTTCTCCTGGCTGCTTTATATTTCACTGAATCCAGTTAGCTAAAGCATTTCTCTATTTTTACCTGTGTCTTCCAACCCGGGGAGAGCAGCAGGGCTCAGTCGCCGAGGAGCGCTTTCGGCCGAATCCCTCGCTGTGTGTGGATGTCCAGCATTCCCATACACCGACAAACCGAAAGGATGAGCAGTGCACTCCCTGCCTGCCTGCTGAGTGCTGCCAGACTTGTCTTGCTGCCAGAATCAGACAACTTATTGCTGAGGCTTTGTTGTGGGGTGTTTTATTTTTCCCCCTCTGCTTTTGTTGTGTGCACTTCTAGGGCTGGGTAGGGAAGGCTGAGGGTAATCAGCATCCCAGCACTAGTAAAATGATAATAAAATATCAAAAGCTTTTCAAAGAGAAAAAATTGGTTTGGAAATGTCATTACTGCAGTTCATAACCCAGTGAATCTGAGAGAGGAGGAGGAAAATAGAAAGGGAACCAGGAAATTAATAGCGACAAATCAGATAAATGTGTCAGGGATTTTGACTAAATATAAGTTAAGATACTTACATTTAAGGATCTTCTACATAAGCATGTAGAAATTAGACACTAAAAGTCTATTAACAGCTGTCACTTCGGCAAAGAAATGGTCCAAGCCTGTGACACTCCCCAGCCCAGGAGGGTGCAATCCATCCTCACCCCAGAGGGCAGGTCAGCCCAGGGCTGAGTGGTCCCTGGTGGGGACAGCACAAGGGCTGGGTGGCCTTGACAGCAGCACACGAGGCAGGGGGCAGCTTGGACTGCACCATTCTTCAAGGCACCATGAAGTTTTAAGGTTCTTAGTTGGCTTTAAATAATTCTCTTGCCATTCGTTACCGGCAATATTGCTCTAATGTTAGTAAGAGAAGGGTGAAGCTTTAAGAGAACAAGATTTCAGGGTGCTCAGATGTTTCATCTTTTCATATAGGAGAAAAAAAGTCACTCTGCTTCCCAGAACTGAGTTTTGAAAGTGTTGGTTTTGGAGTAGATGCAGAATTACTCAGTTATCTTACTTTTTAAGCAATATTTACAAAATTTCAGGCAGCATTTGTCACCAGATACTATAATCCAGGATCCCAGTGCTTAAGTGTGGCCAATAAATAATAACATATTCCCTTTGTTATGACAATTATCTTCCTCTACTCTCCCATCACGTCATTCTTGCAAGAAAAAAAATATTTTCTTTCTTTTTTTTTTTTTAAATCTCCTGTGCCAACATGACTGAGATTCTTCTACCATCTTTAGCTAATTGTGAATTGCATGGTAAGTGCCTACTTACCTCTCCAAATTGCAATGATTAGTCTTGCATGGTTTGAAAACCTATTTTAAGCAGGGTACTTTGGAAATAATTGCAACCACAGGGGGGAAACATCTAGGGGTAATATTTTAAGATCTTTATTCCATTCCCCTTGGAAGCAGCTTTGAGAATTATATATTTTCAATTGCAGTTCCTCTTTCTCTCACACAGAAACACTTATTTTTCCATTTTGTTGCATCTGCAATGTTTTAAATTTAGCAGTGGTGCTGGTTCTTCAGCTGGATTTCTTAGAAAAGGCTATGGAACTCCTGGTGGGTCCTGATAAAATCAGCTGGGCTCCACACAGAGCAGTCTAGACCTCTCTAATTGTAACTTGGACCTGATGCTACCGTGCATTTAAGAAGCACTGTTTAAAATTAAGACATGGGTTGTTTCCAAAACAAACTAGAGAGAAAATTCTCTAGTTCATCTGGCACACCCTCACTGTTTCTCTGGAGGCTTTGTCAAAATCCTGACGCCTCTCAAAGAAAGTAAAACAGATGAGAAAAAAGCCCCTCTAAAACCACAGCCCTGAAAGCTGCTGTAGCTTGAGATAACAGGCCCTGAACTCTTGTTCTTAAGGGTTTTTCTCACTTAAGCTCTCCTTGAAAGAGCAGCAGGAGCTAGGCCTGAGCCCAGGCTCAGCCTCCAGACCTGCCAGAAGCCAGTGGTCCTTCATTGCTTGAAGGCAGCCCATTGCTCAATACATTCTCCAAACCATGACAGTAGCAATTTGCCAAAGCCAAGCAAACACAAACCTGACTTTCAATCATGGTTTACATCTTTGTTTGACCTTATGCTTCAACAAAGATAATGCAGATAATGCTCTGAGATGTTCTCATCCCCTGCTGTCCTCAGCTGAGGTTGCTGTAGGACCCTTGAGTCTTGGTGGTGTGCAAACCTACAGAAGCTTCTGAACCTGAAGCTCAGGAAATATCCCACCAGTGAGTTAAGAAAACATTGAACAACTTTCCTATCCTGAGTGTTCCTCATGACTGACATTCAATTAATGGTCCTAATTTTTTCAATCCAGGAATGTTAAATGTAACTTTACTTAATCTAGATCAGCTCCCGTTTTCTACTGGGACATGCTCCTGTGTGCTATTTTTTGTTACATTTAATTAAGTTATTTTGGATAAATGCATCAATATTTCTGTGTCCTAATCAATCTTAAAGTAGTTAGAGGAAAGACAATCTTGCCATGCATCCTCAGTAATGCCAGGTTTTGCAAAGGAAGAAAAAGCATTATGAGGGAAGGTTATTAAAATATTGAGTAAACTTGTTTCTGTTAAAGCTGTAATTGAATTTTTAAAGCCCTGGCCCATTTTAAACACCGAACTTTAGTTTATGGTTTGATAATTCATTTTGCTTTCCTTTTATAGGTTTTATTTTATAGCTACTAAATGTCTATGGGCCATCCCTTGTTCCTTTTCCTTCCAGATTGTGAAATAGGGCATTTAAATGGAGGATTAAAAATAAAAATCATAATTCCAAAATACATGTGATATCAATTGGTTCCCAGATAAATGTACTGTATCAAGGCCTTGTTGAGATTCAAGAATATATTTTTCTGGTCTGCTCAGCTGGGAGTGCAGTCAAGTCTTTACAGAGCTGGAGAATAGGAAACCATAATAGGTTGTAATAACCACCAAAGCAGAGGAAAAAACCTCATTGTTGGCCCTAGAAAGCATCAAAACTTTTAATTTCCTCAACGTTAAGATCCAGTACTGGATCCTGTCTTGAGTCTAAGGCAGGATGTGTAGCCATAGACAGGAAAGATTTTGTTCATATCAATGGACATAGCACCTAAAATATTTAATTCACCACCTAAAGTGACTTTTTATTGGAGGATATGAACTGTGTGCCTAAAAGATGAATTTCACACAGTTCAGCATTAAAGTAAACAGTTACTTCTTTCTTGCACAATCCAGGTAAAATGCAGCCACTTGTCCACTGGCAAGTGGCGCTCTGTACCTTTGGAATACCCCACAGAAAATGTGGTGTATTAAAAAAAAAAAAAAGTGTGATGAAACTATGTCTCTGCTCCCTTTTGCACCCTGGGGTGATCATTTCCAATAATAAAGTGAGTATAATGTGATGTGCCCTGTCAAACTTAAGGAATCTCTTCTTGATCATGCATCTGTAAGTGGAATATTAAGTTGTGGATACACGATATACAGCCAAATTATCCTGGTGATTACATGTAAAATGCATGGTTTTTTAGCCGAACCATCATGTCCTGTGAGTGCTTCAAATGCAAAACAGGCTGTTTATATAGACGACCTCAAACTGGCACTGACAAATGATCTATATGCTGCAGAGGCTCTGAGCAGTACAAAGATTTTACTTCTCATCACTCTGTCTCACAGACACTCCAGATAATTTTTCAATAATTCTGTGTCCCGCAAGAAGAGTTACTGGGCTTTATTTCACTTTTCCACTCAGTGTCACTGTAGGTCAGTGAAAGTCTGAAAATGTTTAGATTGGAGAATGGAATAAAAGCCTGGAAAAGGTTGCCAAGGCAGGTTAACATAGAGGTCGCTAATAATGTGGAGAAAGCCCAAACCAGTAAGATTAAGAATGCTTCATATTTTCACTGAACAGTAAAGAAAAGAAGGAGACTGCATGAGTTTCATTGTCCGAAGGGCAGGAGGGAGGTTATTTGGTGTCTGTATGACAAAGTGATGATGGGGATACTGCTGGGAGGAAAGGATGGAGGTCAAGTGTGAAATAAAGCTGAGAGGATGACACGTAATGTGGAATTGAGATGGGGAAGGCAGAATGACCGAGTCACTCACTTTGGAGTCATGAAAGGCCTGGTCAAGCTGGGAGAGGGTCTCTGAATGCAGCTGTGAAAGGCCTTGTCTATTTTCTCTCCTTCCAGAGGACCCAGCCAAAATTGAAGCTCAGAGTTCATAACATACAGGCTGGCTGAATATTTTTACACGATTTTTAAAGACAATGAGACCTTGTTTAACTCAGTGCAGTGTCAACTTGCCAGTGTTCAGACAACCTGTTCTTGGAGTCCCATAAGGACACCCAGGTACATTCCCTTTCCAGGCAGTCCAGTCCTTTTCTATCCTCATAACAAACACATAACCCTTCATTATGTCTAACCTAACTCTTCCTTTACTGTGGACTCAACCCATTAACTCTCATCCTTTCCATAATGCTCATGCAAGGCTGAGTTTCCTGTCCTCCTTACAGGAAGGAAAGGAATGTTACCAAAGGTTCCCTCAGCTGTTTTCAACACTTACATTTAGATAACGTTTAGATAACTGCCCTATAGTCAGTCTCATAATCTTTGTTGAAGTGTCACTTTTCTGGTAATGAGCTGTCCAAAAGTGGTTGCTTCCCCCCTTAAGGTTTTGTTCACATGGGATAGAACAATGAGCACATCCCAGTATGATTGCCTTTTTTGTGTAAGCATGAAATCATTGACTTAATGATTGGTTTTATCCTGTTTCCCAGCTTCTGTTGTGCAGCACACCAATGTAAGCAGTTTTCAATGCAGCTGTTTATTTCTACATAAGCATAAGCTTGTGCAGCTGTGCTTCCTGAATTTCGTCCTAATCCTCTCCATAGTGCTTTCCTGGTTTGTGAAGATGGTTTTGAACTCTCTTTTGGCCCTCTAAATGGCTTGTTAGCCCTGTTTGTTGTGGTCCACCATCAGGCTGGTTGATGTTTGTAGGAAGTCACTTGCCTATGCAATATAGGTGCTTAGAGTAGCTCAGAAATGAAGCTTTGTTTCCCAAACTGCACTTTTGTGGGTGGCATGTGTTCCCTCACAGCTTACTCCCTTGCAGGAATCCATGAATATCTTTAATCTCTGCCTCTTCATGTTGGACTAGATGATCCTTGTGGGTCCCTTCCAACTCATAACATTCTGTGATTCTGTGATTCATGGTCTGATAAACTAGAGAAGCAGCTTCTTGAGCATCCATATGATACATGTGGGGCCACAGAGAAAAATCCTTCGTGTTTTCAGGAAACGCCAGATCACAGTATCTAACATTATTTGTGAGCCAGGTAGGAGCAACAGCGATTTGTTACATCTTCCATTGTGACAAGTATTTATAATGAAGAGGAATCTGGGCACTTACAAACTCTTTGCTGACTGGGAAAGCTTGACAGCACCTCCCTGAACAGCACTACCCTAGATAAGATGTCAGTGAAATCACTGTGCTTTTTAAACAGAGTGAAAACTGACTTAAGTGTTTTCCCCTCATGCTTTTAAATAAGCTGCTTCCCAACAGCGGTTCAAATGTGGTCGCTTCTCGGAGGTGCTGATTAGAGCTGAGAAGGAGGAGTTTTTGTCTGAATTACTCTTGGAAGGAAAAGACCAAATTAGATCTCTGCCTTATTTCAGGAAGGTGTTGAAAGAACTTGTAACTGTCTTGAAGTCAGCACTATTATTTCTCATCTAACTGAAATTAGTTTCTTGGGTTTTTTGCTAAGTTTATTTTGTTTAAATCCTTATCAGGACAGATAGAAGGCAGCAGTAATGAGAAATCAGTAACAGGTGAACTCTTAGCTTCAGGTTTATACTCTGGGGTATAAGAAACCTCAGGTCAAGCTCCTTCTGCATGATTAAGTTTGCTTCTAGCAGCATCAAAACAGATTTGACAGGAGAGATTAAGAACTTGTCCTAGAGGAACCAAGAGGTTGGTGATTAGGTTACCTGGAATCTTTCTTGCTAATTGTTCTATGAGATGCTTTGTCAAAACCTGTGATTTGGACTAGTGGAATGTTGGCCTGGAGATGTTCAAGGCTGGGTTGGATGGGGTTCCAGGCAACCAGACCTAGTGGAAGGTGTCCCTGGCCATGGAGGAGGGCTTGCAACCAGATGATCTTTAGGGTTCTTCCTGACCCAAATTATTCTGTGATTGTATGAAATGAGAAAAACTGTGAAGTCTCAAAGTTTTGTGTAAGAGGAAATATGCTTCCTGCCTGAATACATGTAATTGCAACTGAAGAAAACGTGAGCTCTGGGAGTTCAGCACTCTGAAAATAAGGCCTGATGTCTAAATGAAATCGAACTTCAAAAAGAAAAGTAGTTTTCTGGCCCTTTTGGAACCAAAACAAAGAAGTATTTATTCTATTTGATCAGCTATTCACAAATGATGCCTTTGTATCTTTAAAATAACTACAAACCAAATTTAAAACTAGAAGCTCTCATCTTTGATGTTATCTGCAGATAAGATAAAGCTTTGAAGCACTAACAGAGGCTAATTGGAGCAGAATACCAATACAACTGAAAATTAATGGAAAACACAAGAACTGTTTGGAGCACTGTCACTAAACTGGGACTGTCTCTTTTCATATCCTATAGAATTTCAGGAAAAAAGTGCAATTCTCTGGTCTGTAGATGAAAGATGAGAATTGTCTGATTCAATGTACCATAATACTTCAAAACCTAGCATAGACATTAGTTATTTGTGTGTGTTCATTTTATTTCTAAGTATCAAAATCTTTCCGATATGTAACAGGCTGGAGGAAGGAGTGCCACAGGTGATATAGTATCAAGCTCATGTTTTTATTTGGAACAGGCTCTTTTTATCGTTTTTGTTTTGAGTAGAGCATTTCTTTCCATCATGAGCTTGAAGAGAATTTGTTAAAGCTGCTGGAAGCAAAAAAAAAATAATTTAAGAATGGCTATATATAGAAAGTATGCAAATGAGAAGAGAGCAAAATGATATCTGCAATCAACCCTGGACCTGACAATAAATTGCCATTAGTCCTAACAGTGACACAGAGGAGACTAAAGTTTCTACTTTTTTCTCTTAGGCCAAGGCTGCTCCAATGCCCTTCGAGGTTCAGTTGGCTCCTGGTGAGAGAAACCAGAGAAGGGGAGAGCACAGTGCAAATATGTTTTAGAGTTACCTTGGGGAACAATTTGCCCTGGTGCAAGTTCAGGCAGCACCTTGGATGTGCTGCTTTGCTCTGTGGACAACCTCAGACCCTCAGCTGGGATGATCCTTTCCTTCTGAGGTGATCCTTTCCTCAGCTCATCCTTCCCAGGTAGTGGAAGTGAGATGTGTGTATTTGAATCCTGACTGTGTTAGTAGGCAATGTGCTCTCTAGATTTGTTCAAGAAACCCACTCAGTAGTAAAAGAAAATTATTCCTGTTGCTGAGCCAAATACTCTGATATTAAGCAATGCCAGAACTGAGGTTGCTCAGGCAACCTTATTTCTACTCCCTCATTCATTAACATATTAGGTGATCACATGATTGAAGCTACTAATTTTTATTTCGGGCCATATCTTGGGTTCAGATAAGGATTTGTGCAAGACAGCTTGTCCTACCAGAGGAAGGACAAGAGAATCTGTCAAATGTGAGTGAAATCTCCTTTGGGGAGAATTGCTTGTCTGTGAGGTCCTGGCATGGAGACCCTCTGCCTTCTTGGGGACACCACTTCACCCTCTGCTCTCCTGCCCACTCAGGTGTCACCCAGGCAGCCCATCCTCTGCACCCATGGCCCCACGTGCCTGTTTCTTTGAGCTGTGGTTCTCACATTAGGCAGCATCTTTCTGATCAGACAGATATCCACTGACTGCTGGGGAGCAGGCAGCTCTTTGTCTTGGGTCTGCTGTACAGCACCTCTTATCCTTGCCAAAACTGCAGTTGAAAATCCTGTTGTCATTGCCTGCAGTGTTTCAAACCACTCACTATGGCTGTTCTATTTTCACAACTGGTTTACCACCTCAGTAGTAATTAGTTCTTAGCTAATCCAACAGAGACTCTATTTTCAAATATTACCTAGGTGGTAAAACATAGGATTTATGTAGTTTTGCAAAGGTCTCCTTCTGCTGTGCAGTTTGGATGACAAGCACTCTAAAACTATGCTTAGTTTTCTTCTTGAAAGCAAAAGATGCCTCTTTTATCTGTAACGGTGAAAAGTTGTACAGTATCAGCAGCTTTTGTTTTAATGCCTATTGCTTTTCCTTCTTGAGAACTTGGAATTCCGCAATCCCGTTAAGTGCCTGTATTCTCCGATAAATATTCTGTGCTGTTGTTATTTCAGTTGTTAGGTTTCTCAGGGGACAAAGGCAGTAAAGAGGGAAAATGAATAAATAAACAGCTCAAGGCCTTGAGTGTCCAAAAATATTGCAGTGTCTTGATTTGAATAATCAAAAATTGCGACACTATTTGAGTACATTTCATCACGTTGAAAGCTTCGCATGCAAATCCAAACTGTGCCATTCCTTTGAATTCCTGGGAATATTTTCATTGCCAATCTTGTCCTATTTCATCTGTTCCAACAAAAAAGACAAGCTTACTTGTTATTTACAAATGAAGATAACAACTCTTGTGTTTAATGAAAAAATCCCAAACCACCAAATATAAGGGGGGGGGGGGATTATTTTCCCACATGTTTGTAATTACTAAACACCCCTTGATTCTCTTCTTCTATGTAGCTGCAGAATTATGAGAAATACTCACCTAGGATGTAGATCTATTTCAGAATATTTTAAGCTGTATTTTTTCTTAGTCTTAGCTGGAAATCATGGAAATCTAAGTGAAAATAACAATATAGGGACTTCAGGAAGACTTAATGCTGTCATCCCAAATGAGGGCATTCTAGTGGACTTCTGTTTTCATTTAAACTCCAAAACACAGCCATGGATCAGCAGAGTCTGAATTCTCTCACCATCCGAGAATGCCAGGAGGGTTCATTCAACCTTTGGTGCAGCTCTGTTTCTTTTCATGTCTGATCACCAAACCAAGGGAAAGCTCACAGGCAAACTTGAAGAATGAGGGGAAGAGCCTCATTCCTGACATTTAGACAGGCCTTGGTTCTTCACACAAGCTGCTCTCCATAGTCTCCCTGTGCCTTATCCTTCATTTCACACCTCCCTCTCCTTTAATCTGTGTCATGACTAAAACCCTGCTGACCCAAAGTACACTGAAGGATCCAGGAGCAAGGCTGAACATCCTCAGGTACCCCTGTACTAGCAGGTGTGTCCCAAATAGAGGGAAAAGAGACCCAAATCCTTTGGGGGGATGAGGCAGTGACCTGACCAGGTGCAGGGCTGGGCTGAACTGAGCCTGACCCAGCCCTCAGAGGTGGTGGTGACTGACGTGAGTACATTGCCATGGGGAGCTCCAGATGCTCTCACTGCCTGGCCCAGACTGACAGTACTTAATTCTTAACATGTGGAAAATTCTGAAATATGCATCTTGAAATATCTGCTTAGCTTGCCTAGAAAGCTTTAATAATTAATGGAAATTCAGAGTTGAGGTATAGTAATGATTTATATGGGGAGCTGCCTTTACACAATCTGCTCCCAAAGCTTTCTAGAGTATTACTCTTAGTGTCTAATTAACTTCCGAAGAGTGATACTGCTCCTTTCACTACACTGATTGATCAAGGGCTTAACTGCAAGTCATATTTTCCGAGTGATTCCCCAGTGTCTTCTCAGCTCTTAGGAGTTCTTGCTGAGGAATAGAACTGTCTCGGACATCGGAAACTACGTACTTTCAAGTTTTCAGACACCACATCTTACAAGTCAGGGTGTTTCTGTTGCTGTTTAGCCCACATAGCCATTGCACAGAAATTTCTAGTCTTTAAATATGACTTTGAATTATAAGATCTAAGCATTTTTCTTCCTGGTACATCTGTTGGAGCATGGTCTTTTCGCTTTTTGAGACTCATGATGGCAAAGGTAGACTAATATATTAAAATATGCTAAAAATTCGCGGGACTATGAGTTAGAGGTAAGATGTGGTAATGCAAGTACCAGCTACTACCTAAGGAGCTTGAAAATACAGTGTAGCTCCCTTGTTTTTCTACTTGGTGAAGGGTCTGTAAAACATCTATAAAACCCCTGGGCTATCATAATTAGTACCACTGTCTATTTTCAAGTAGTTGAATATTTAATTTGTTTAAGTCAAAGCTGTATGAGAGTGAAAAAAAAAAGCTGACGGGACAGTGAACAGGAGCTGGGAAGGTCTCATGCATCTCAGGGTTTGTTCTTTTGTCATTAAATTTTACTGTCCCAGGTAATGCAAAGCCTTAGAGAGCCGTGGACATGGGAAACATGAAGTGCAGCACAGCTCTTTCAGATGGACTCTTTTGAAGAGCACACCAGTTCCTCCCCAGAACAGTTTTTAGGGTCACCAGAAGGTGCTGGGAAGAAATACACACTTTCTCAGTCATAATTATCTGTTTAAGGCATGTTTGTCCCACCTCTTCCCTGTTCCTTGCTCATGGTTTCAATGGATCTCTTAGTGTTGGCACAAATTGCCTCATTGTAAGCAACCAATGTGTTTTGTAAACATTTTCTCACCCCCAACTGCACTTACATTCCACACGGTCAGCTCATGATCAGCTCGTGCAGAGACCTCAAGGAAGGGCAGTTCTTTCTGGGCCATAGACAGGTTGTCCTGACTTCAGAACATCATACTACTGCTGATACCTTTCTTCAAATGTATCACCTTCTGCAATCCAATACTTTCTTAATCTTTATGTTGATAAAAGTCTCCTCCAGCGTAGGCTGCTTTTATCACACTGGTGGGTGTGCCATGTATTCTCAGGATGATTATTTTTAAAATCTATTTTATCTTTTTAAAAATCCTTTTCACAAACACTGTACCTTTGCCTGGCCCTGAGGGCTTCACAGTCATCCACTGGATTCGCAGGCCATGTGCTCAGTCTCATCTATAACTGACAACCAGCTTGAGAGTATCTCCTGCCCTGTGATCCAAACACTCCTCTGACAGGATTAATGGCCCCACCTTTTAACAAATTAGCTATACCTTCATTTCCTCTTTCCATCCAAACAGCATTTCTGATACTAATAACCCCAGCCAGAGCAAAAGAGGAGATAAAAGCACTGGTGGCAGAGTTCCATGCGTGAAGGAAGGTGTCATAAAGTCTTGGAGGGCTCATCCAAAGTTTGTACCAAAATTAATGACTGGCTTTGTAATTCAAATCGGCCTGGAACTCTACTGTATTTATTCTGAAACTTCATCAGGAAAAAGTGAGTCTGAGAGTCCTACATCAGAACTTCTCAGAGTATTCAGTTTCTCTAGAGCTAAAATGAGGATACTTAGTGTGTACAAGCTTCATAAGCAGAGGCTGATAATTGAATTTGGACACTTCATGGGATTTTTTCTTTCTTATATGGAGTTACGTTCAATTTTCAGCTCATTCTCTTCAAGTGTGAGTTTGGGAGCTGCTTTGACAAATGTCTTATGCTGGAATTCCCAGAGGAATGTGCTTGGTACACGTGGAACATAAGTTGCAGGTGATAATGCTTTGTCCAAATAGGAAAATGTAACACTGGGATTGTTTAGTGGTTTATCTGTGCCTAGTACTGCTCCTAAAGAAGGATAAAACTAGTTAAGTTTTCTGCTGGTTTTATAAAGCTAATCCCTTGTGAAAATCTCACCCAAAATCAGTCATAGAATTACTGCCATATACTCATAGAATCGTAGTTATGTTTCTTATATGTCATCTCTTAGCAATATTGGTAGAATTCATTTAAAAATTTGTATCCTAAACCAAAACTTTCCAAAACATGCAGGGCAGGAATGCCAAATAGGCACAGCTTGGTATGTCCCAGTTGCTGCTTCTGGTGCTGCTTCCAACTTCTGAGTGACTACTGAGAAAAAATTTCTGATCCCCTGTGCAAAAATAAGTGTTTCCTGAGTGAGAGTAAATATTAAATAATGCAAGAAAGGGATGTTTTGATGCAAATATCTGTATTTCATACTACAGATGTCTTGTTTATCAGCCTGCTCCTCTCCTCATGGTACAGCACAGGCTTGAAAACAAAAAGGGTGGGAAGAAAGCCATCACAAATCCAGGCACAGAGATGTCTTAGTGCACCTATGAATCACTTTGAAATGTTTAAATCCCCGTTACAGCAATTTTAATAACAAAATACATTGCCCAGACAGCCTGATGTTAAATGTGTGCAGCTCTTGAGAGGAGAAAGGTTGCAAACAGCAACATTTAAATTGTGGGGCTTCTCCAGGGTGAAGCTACACAGGAGCTGATCTGTAAAGCAAGAAATCACTGCCCCAGTGCGTACAAGGGAAAGAGGTAATAGGGATGTTGCTACCTGAGGAAAAGGGCAAGTCCCTTCACAGATAAGGGAGGAGAGAGCTGTAAGGGAAGAAAACTATGTAAGGAAAGATTAGAATTTTTAAATTGTGGAAAATTGTTTAACATTAAAGTTCTATCTGAAGCCAGTCCTGTCTGTCCCAAGACCACTGCACGTTTGTAACCTCAACTTTCCAGACCACACTGTTTCTTCAAGATAACAGGGATATGCAGATAGTAGGAGGCACAAAAATAAATTAGAAAAGGATTTCTTTAATGCTTCTAATAATGTATTTGGACATGATTATCATAATGAATCTTGTAAAAGGAATTCACTGTTTCCCCTTTTATATGATGTATTTCTGACCTTCACCCACTTGATATGCGATTCCTATTCAGCGAAGGTGCCCATAATAGAGGGGCAAGAAGGCTGATCAGAGTTCAAACAATAGGGTAAGAAATGCAGAGTAGTGGGAAAAAGCTTCCATTTTCCCATAAGCTGGGGCACAGAAGATACTGCAGCCTCAGCTCTACAGTATCTTATGAACAAACAAATTATGCATGAGTTTGCTCAGGGGACTACTCAGCTACTCAACAATAATGGGTAATTGCCCTCACAAACTTATCCTCATATCACTCATACACACCAACACTTACACTGAAAAGAAAAGACGCGAAGAACAAATTTCAATATAAAACACATTATTATTATGAAAATGACACATTTCCATTTAACCCTTTTCTAGCAAAAAGAACTCGCTGCATTTCAAAGAAAATGGGGCTGGGGAGTTTTAAACGTTAGTCTCAGTATTTTCCCTTGGAAGGCACACTCAAGATTGTTTTACTTGGCACATTCTGTACTCTTCATTGTAGCAAAGGCTTGCGGGTATCTAATGACACAATCACAGAATGCCATAGAAATTTGGAACAAAATCCCCATCTTCAATACAATTCAGCAGATTCACGCCATATGGAAATCCTGCTGTTTAATGTAACACCATTAAAAGCCACATATTGCTAAATTCATCTCTCAAAGATTTTTGCAAAAGTTGCAGGAACAATATTATTTCTGAGTTTTTAACCTTTATTCAGCCTCCAGCATTCTTAGGAGTCAAACGTGTGTTTCATGACTGGAAATCCGACTATACTTCACATGCTGGTGATGTTTTGATTTCTTAAACACACATAGTAATACAACGATCTTGCCTCTCTCATAAAGAACTAGTAAGGTACAACTTGACCAATGACTAGGAAAGAAATTAACCATAACTAGAGCTCAGGATCCTAAAATACGATAGATTAATTTAAATTTGTTCTATATATCTTCACCCTGAGCATCTTATTCATTCCTTTTCTTTCAGTTCTGTGTGGCAAGTTCCCTCGGTCTAAGATGGTGTGTTAACATTTTGAATTGCAAGGTTCTCGGGTGTTTCTGGACCATATATGGAATAATTGATAAATCTGTTTGCTGCACAGCCACTCATATGCATTTTTCCTCCCTTTTGGAAACTCTACTGAAGGCAGTGTTAAGGACATAGATATGAGTAGACAGAAGGTAGTTCTGGCTTCTGTGTAGATGATTTACCAAAACTTTACCCAACATTTTCAACCAATCTACAGCTCTCCTTACTGGAGTGCTCAAAGGTGCAAGGATTTCCCATCTTCACCTTCTTGCAGGATTAGCATCAGAAAGGACACAGAAAACATAAAGAATCCAGTCCCCTATTGCAGTGCTTTTTTCCCCCAAAAAAATCCAGTGATATCTCCAAAATCCTGCTGAAGTCTGAAGCAATGTTTCTACCCAATGTGATGATGTGACTAGGGAGACACCATGAAAATGGAGCGTGCTGGTTGCCACACTAGAAGGAGGATCTTTAAACTCAGAGGTACCTTGTGTAAGATTTATGTACCAGGAAGTTCAGAGGCTCCTGAGAAGAATCCTACACCAGTTGTAAACTGCCTTTTCAATCCAAACCAACTTCAGATTTATCTTTTACTTTTCCGTGTCTGAAGCTGGGATAGGGATTATTGCAAGAGTTGAGGCCAGTGACTCCGGGTTTGGTAGGTGCAGCCAGACTCCCAGAGAGCCAGTCTTTCCAGATGCTAAGCCCTCCTGCACACATGCTGGCCACAGCTGTCTGCAGAAGGGTCAACATCTCTCTGAAAATATATAATATATACAATTATATAATATATATAATTATATAAAATATACAATATATATAATATATAATTCAGGGAGGATCCAGAATCTCTTCCAAGCCAGCAAGAATAATGGCAGATGACTTGAAACCTGAGAGGTTTTGCCGAGACTTCTGTTATATAATTGAGCCAGAGACGAGCAAGATGAGTTGGGTCCGACTCCTCCAGGAGATTACAGAGGGGTCTAGAGAGGAACGAATGAATTTAAGCTAAGGAAAGGAGAGGAAACTGGTAGCTGTCTGTCTTTTGTTTGCAAATTCATGGTTTACAAGAATGTTGCCCTTGATCTAGGTGACGAAACTTCTGGTAAATTTTCAGAAGTTGTTGGCAGCCTTGTAAGTCCAAGATATCCACTCTGGAGTTGCAACAAGATACTAATTACTCTCACTTTGTCAATATCTGCAAAGCAGGCTCTACATCTCTTTAGGGAAAACTAGCAGAGTGGCAAATAGTTGTTAGGGGAAGAATAGCTCTTTTAATAAGATCAACACACTCCAAATAAGAAATTGGATGAGAGAGGAGCACCAGTTCTAGAAACCTTCACAGATTCTCAAGTAATAATGTAGCAGGAGACTGTAAAGCTGCATTTGAGGGCTGTGATGACATTTGTATGTCCCTAATATATTTATAACTTAGGACAGACTACCTGTGTGTATGTCTCACACTTTTTTTCCTAGTAGATATGCAGAGATTTAAGCAGGTGAAAATGTGTCCACAAAGGACCATAAAGAAGAAAAGGAGTTATAAGGTAATGCAGCAAGAGCGCTGATGCATGGTTATTGAAAGTAAAAATGGTTAACATGTGGAAAGAGGTATATAAATGACTGCAAGGCACTTTTTCAAATGTCTCTCCCTGTTGCTCTTAGCAATATCACTGAATATGATCAAATCGTTTTTCCGCTCCTTTGGCACAGTACCATTCCCAAGTTAACAGCCACCTTAAAAAGAGGGCACAGGGTCCACCACAGATAATGCACGTTCTGTTGTGTGACTCTCAGACACTTTTAGGGCTCTTCATGTGGGAGATTAAAACCACTCACCACTGGTTTTCCTCTGCTCCTGCTGGCATCAGCGTGAGCATCCTGGGGGCTGTGCACGGGCTCCCAGCCCTGCTGATGTGGAGGCTGCAGGATGGGGCTGTTGGCTGCAGGTTCAGTAGCACCCAGAGTGCGTCAGTTCCCCATGTGCAAGCACTGGTATAGTTTTAATTTATTTTTAAGAACACAAAGATACATGATTTAAATATTGTGAAATCCTGTATATATTTTGGCTCAGTCAGTCATATGCCTGTTTACTCACAGATTCCCCAAAATCTGCATTTCCTCAGGCATTCGTGTCTTTCAGATTCTTTATGCTGTTTTTCTGCCTCAGATATTTCTTAACACCATGTTGCCTGCTTTTCCTTAGACCCAGTGGAATGACCTTTTTGGTAAGGCTTGGTTTTAGACATGGGGGTGCGACCTCCGCTTGATTCTCTCACTTCATGGCCATTGTATTTCTTGTCAAGGTGGGAAACACTTTTCTGCCCTCTGCCTGCCTCCACCCCTGTCTGTGCAAAACTAAATTAACACAATCTAATTGTGAGAAACATCGTAACAACAAAATGAAGCATGGCAAGGCAGCCCTGCTTGGTACTTGGCTTCAGCTGAGCAATGTAGGCTGAGTTCTCCCAAGCCAGAAGCAGGGCCAGAGCTTTCTCATATCCTAGAAAAAAGGGTTTAAATAAAATATGTGTTTGAATTTAAAAGGGGATTTTGAAATACCTCCCTCCTTGGGTCTTTGTGTAGGGTTAGGGTTAGGGTGCTCGATACTGGAAGGGCTGAATTTTGGCTTGGATTGTGTTTTACTTGGAATTACCAGACAAGTAGCACAGGTAGGTGGATGAAGGATTGGGTTTCCCGTCCAAGGGACAGGCACCCACATCTCTATTTGAGTCTCAGCCTCTCTGAACCTCACTTTCCTCATGGTAAAATGAGAAAGTCTCTTCCTTTCTCTTCAAGGATGCCATCCTGGGGATAGGGCTGTGTGCCTGTGCTGCACCTCATGTAATGGGATTCTGCTTTGGGTTGGAACATCTTGAAGTTAATAAAATAAATTAACAAGGCAGAATGCTTTTGTTTCCCTGGGCAAAGTGCACTGCAGGAACAAACACACCTGCAAACTTCAGTAAAGGTGGTCTTTCCTGTCACTGAATTCCCCTGGCCCTCTCTTACCAGAAGGAGTTTTATTTTTATTTTAATAAAAGTTTAGGGGTACTTGCATAATCAAAGTGTTTGCAATCCTGATTAGGCAATTTATTTAACCTAATGTCAATTGGCCTTCTTGATGTGAAAATCCACGTGACTCCTGGAAGAGAGAGCAGGCAGCGCCCCAGTCAAGCTTTCCACAGGAATAACTTGTTTTAGGAAGAAGCAGAGGAAAGCAAAGCCATGCCAAACAGTCAAAAAGTGAGGGGGATGTCTCAGAGGAGCATTGAAGGGAATAGATGCTCATGCTGGTGATGAGATTCTGTTTTAATCATAGTGATAAACCTTTTAATTTTGGTGCACAGTAACAGCAGCTTTAAAAATGAAATAAAGGGGTTGTGACTAGTGAGAGTCTTTGGTGTTGCTTCCAGAGCTTTGCTCGGGCTGTTATTAAAGCCCTGCCAATGGTTTCAAGTGGAACAGCTAATGTTTCAAGTGTTCATAAATAATTGTTTAATGTTCCAAGCACTTTAGGAGCAGGTTTTAAAAACTAGCCTTGCACTGATTATTTCCACTGCTGTAAAAACATTCTTTTGACAGTAGCTTTGTCTCTGCTGCTTAGAGCTTTCTGTGAGAAGGAGAAAACAACCACTGTCCTCTGTGAATGGACAGAGGAATGAAACTAGTCATGGACCTATAAAATAACATAAAACTAGATGATGTTCTCTCCAAAATTAGTCAAAATATGGAATAACATTGTAGTGTTGCAAAATCAGGGCAACATCAATGGTTGGTACTTGAGGGGTGATGATGGTCCTTCTCTGCTTCTGTGGATTCAAGAGGGGTGTGTGGATGTCCCTCCTTCTGGCCACTGAGCCACGGAAATATTGTGGATGGCTTGATCCCTAGATGTGACACCTTAAAGCAGGGTGAGGTCTTGCTCCCAACAAACCCTTAGTGCCTCCAAACACAGCACAAGCAGATCCAAGGACTGGGCTTGCTCACTTAAAGAAAACATGATGTGATAAAACCACAGGGCCAGAAGCCTGGGCAGCCGAAAAGCTTGGAAAGAGGTGGAGGTTGTTTGCTGAGGCTGTACTCAAAGCAGGGCAGCTCATCATGGGGCACATCCTGGCCCTGCCCAGCGTCCCTGGGGGGGACAGTGTGAGGAAAGGGAGCAGGATCTGGCCTTGGAGAACAGGAGGTCAAGCAGCATCCCCATTGTCACTCCTACGCTCTCTAGGTTTGTCAGCAGGAGGGAATTGTGGTAGTCAGAGAGAAAAAAAAAACCAAATCACCTTAAAGTGATTGTTTTGGTCAGCATTTGCACTCTTAATTAATTGTTTTGGTTGCTTGAACAAAACATTTGTTTTGTTGGGGTTTTTATTCCTGACTATCCCTAGCTAAGCCGAACATTCCCAGTAGTTTCAGCATGATCCCTATAATTTCCTAGGAGTTGTCTGAATTCTTTTCCTTAAGATAGATGATGCCTTAGTGTTAGTTTGCTGTTGTGTGTATCGCCTTCATTTCTGATGGCTGAAATCCTATTTCAAATATCGGTTTTCCATAAAAAATGAAAAAATTCCTTAAAAGGATCTACGCAACTATATAAATGTATATTCACACTCAAATTTTAAGGAACCAGAAATTTCTATTTAGTAAGTAAGATTAAGATATTTTGTGTATATATTGTTTGTAACCATGCGTGTTTATAAACATCTATAGTAGCATATTCACGTGTAAGCTCATGAAGGATTGCAAAGGAAGCCTCAATCTTCCTGTGCATGAGTGTTTTCAAGATTGAGCCCTAGCTCTTAGCCCTCCTGTGAGGATTTAACTACCAGTTCTTCCGCGGCAAAAAAACCAAACAACTACATTCCCTTTGTTTGCTGTTATAAATTGAAGATAAAAAGCACGACTTTTTCCCTGCCGTTTGTCAGAAGGAGATCACGCAGTAGGACTGAAAGCTGGTGCAAACATCAGTTACCACTCCGCTTTTTCAGGGTGGGTGGGTTTTCTTCCCCCTCTAGTAAACATGTCTTTTTAACACCTCATCAGTTATCTGGACAGTGCAGCGCCTCTAGTTCAGGTGTAGAGAGCTGGTTCAGGAAGCAGCGAGCTGCCCTGCCAGGGATGCGCCTGTCGGGAAAAAGGAGGGGGGGGGGAAATGTTTGAGGCCAATTGTTTGATGTGAGAACTACCTGGATCCAGCATCCCTGCTCGGGTGGGATTATTCCTGCTTGGCTGCCCTCTGCCGGCATCGCCGCTCGGTGCAGAGCGGCTGCGATCGGGCGGTAATTCCGCGCGACAGAAACAACCAGCGCCTGTGCGGGTCAAAGGAAACGATGATGCAGAACGGGTGACCAGGAAACAATTGGCTGGTGTTGAGTAAGAGGATGGCTCTAATTAATCCGAAAGATATCCCCACTGCTAAATGAGGTGAGGAAAGAGCGCAGGGATAGATTTAACTCCGGAGCGGAGTACAGCTGAGGCAAGGGGGCAGTTTATGACTCGACACAGTAGAATTTCTGCTTGTAAATGGGATTGCTAGCAATCTTTTTTTTCCCTGCCGTAATTTTCCTAACTTGCAAATGAATTGAAATATCTAGAAATAATAGTGTCTGTCGTGTAAAATGAATGCAGGTTTTTCGTTTTTAAGGTTTTATTTTTAACTGTCTCTAGTAAAAGTGCGTTAGTCATATTTATCTCACTCATGAAAGAACCTCTTTTTGTAACTCCTTTTAGATTTAACCCCTTTAAGGTTATCTACAGTGTCAGCACACTGTCTGCTTTAGGACATCAGTATCTGTCCCTAACTCTTCATGATTTTTTCGTATTTGGGAGACCATGCTGTGCTACGAAAGAGCAGAATATCCCAACTGTCCTGCTGGTGGTCAAGCAACCTTATCAATGCATAGAGAAAATTAAGGCTGGGGAGGGAGTGCTGCTTTCTCCTTTCTCCTGTGCTTCCTTTCTCCTCCTCACCATTTCCATTTCCTTTTATATTTCCCACTTTAAAAGATGGACGATCAGTACCTGTGACCCTTAAGTATCTTATTCACTGTTACATTTGCACGGAGAAGATTATTAAATCTGCAGATAGAATTAGAAGCCAAACTAAATTCTTTTGTATTGATATAATCACGGGGGTTATTTTAAATGTGATGGATGTAACCTGAGAGCAGAGAACGTCCAGGATGTCTAAAAGGCAGACACTGTATAAGTATTTATGAAAAAATCTGTGTGCTCTTAAGATGTCACGCATAATCCTCACTGTGTGTCTCTTCAGTGTCACAAGCACATTTACATAGATTGTCATGAATTTCAAATTGCACCTCAAATCAATGCCAGAGTAAAATTACCTTCGAGCACAATGCAGCCTTCCTTTAAGAGTTAATCATACAGGTCTCTCTTCGTTCTGAGGGAGTGTTAGCCCTGCAGTGACACTCACAGCTTGCTGCCAACATCAGGTGCCCCAACATGTTTGTAGCACCTCTGTGGGACTGAATGTCACCCGTGTCTGTCTGGTGCCACCTCATACACCCTACATGAATTGTGAAAACACCATATTACAAGTGCAGCCTCCACCTTAACTGGTGCCAGTGGTGTCTTCAAAGAGTATCGTGTACATGTTCAGGGCTCTGTTTTGATGAAACGTTTGTAAACATCCTATGGGGCCTTTGCTCCAACAGGTTCAAGAGCTCTGATCAGGCATTTTCCCAATGCTGTAATGTTGTTGCCGTCATCTAATTGCATGTGCCTCAATTGTGGGGAAAGATGCCTTAAGTATGCTGTTCTCTGGTTTAGTCTAACCATAAAAGGCTAAATATAGCCTTGCTCCGACTCCATTGGTTGCCCACCTCCAAATGGGATTAAGGGTTAAGCAGCAAGAGCTTCTGGTTTTGTGGGGACAATGGGAATGGGAAATTTTACAAGGACCAGCTCAGGGTGACACCACGGCACCCGGTAGGAACAGCAGGATCATTTGATCCCAGGCTTCTTACCATATCCTGGAGCATGTTGTATCTCTCCAGAGGGTTACTGCTTCCATTATGCCCAGAAACTGCGTTTAGCTGGTGTAATGAGTTTATTTCTGGAGAGAGACATAAGGCTGAAGCAGTTTCTTGTGACAGATCACCAGTTGCAAGGGCCTCCCATCATGGTGCATCCTGTATTTTTGCCGTGGGTCTCTCCACCACAGGCCACCCTTCTACTCTGGAAACAGCTGCATCCAGAAACAGGCTTTCAGCGAGCACAGCCATTCAATCCCAAGGCTGGAATTACCGCACGGACTGGGGGCACGATGCTCCTTGGCTGCTGCTGCCACTTGGGTACCCGAAGGGAAGGGAAGGAGTGTTTGGGCCGATGGCATTGCAGCAGTGAGACAAGTAAATGCCAGCAATGCTATTTAGCATTTCTCAAGCAAGAGAATGGGCCAGCAGATACATCATGGAGCCTCGCCAAGCATGTAGGGGGACATGTTGTTAACTTGCTGGTGGCTGCTGTAGCCAAGAAACCGAGTAGCCATGTAGGGACTGTGGCGGGCGGGAGAGAGGGAGAGAGAGAGCACATGTAGAAATAAGGCTTCTCACTCAACAAATTCTGCTGTTTGCATGCAGAAAAAGAGGTATTTTTGCAAGCAGGGACTTAGGAACAAGATGAAATCTTCCCACTTTTATCAGCAAGGCAGTTAGTGACAAGCACATGGTGAAAGGCTCAAATTCTGGTGCAAATTATCATGAAAATAACTGAACACACAGAAAACTTGGAATTGCATTTGTCGGGAAGCCATGGCTTTGTGGACTGACAAGATGGAAAAGACATTAATTCTTAAGGGGTTTGAGGTGTAATTTAGTCCTCTGGGTACTATCCTCACTTCATGGATTTTCTACAGTTTGAGACATCTCCACTAAGAGAGAAAACTGCTATTTTATGTACACACAGAATACAGTAATCAGAAAACAGGCACTTGGACATATGGCAAAGTATGGGAGCACTGACCAGGCCATGCTGTCCTGGAGCTCAGGCCCCTGTGTACTGAACTGCTCACCTGAAATGGTGCAGGGATTTTTTTCCTTTCCAATCCCGCTTTAAAAGATGCAGAGAGCTGAAAGTGAGTATTTTCTTCTATCCCTGAAGTAGACACAGTTTGGTGGTAGGTGAAGTAATGACTATATATAGACACTAAAATGCCTTTGGATAGTTCTGGAGGACAACTGCTGTATAAATTTAAGGTATTATTGTTATTAAGGTATCATTATTCCAAGTTTGCTGCAAGTTGCAACTAGACTGCAAGAATTACCTGTGAGCATCTAATACCGGCACAGTGGCAGAGTTTAAAGTTCTCTTTCTGTCAATATTGTGTTAATTTTATCTGATGCTTTTGATTAAACAAACTAACCTGGAACAATTTCAGTAACTGATTTTCTGAATAGAAAAGGCACTAATAAGTCAACATCAAGTTGCACCCCTCTGACATTCAGAGAAAGGAAAATCTTTTATGAACAAATCAGATGTGGTCACACTGAGTCCTAAACACTGCTCAACTACCATCATGCTGATTTAATCAATCCTCACAAGGTAAAAGAGGTAGAAAGTGCAGAATAATACATCTGGTGATGAGATATTTTAATGAAATGCATTGGGATAATTTAGTGGGGAATGAAAGTACTATGGATAAAAGTGAGTCGGAAAGCATGAAAAAACACCAAACAGAGCAGAACATGAGTATAATATCAAACAAAGGTTGGACGTTCTAAATCTGCACTTCATAGATGAATTAGAGGTGATTTGGCTGTGAGGCAGTGGGGTCAGGGAGGAGGTGGTGCAAGAGCTGAATAATGGCTGTGGTTTGGGAGTCAGTGGCAATGGCTCTTTTGGGGTTCTGCGGTTGCTGTGTCTTGCTGGATCTTTAGAAATGTTGCAAGGTGAGCTCCTAGAGTGGGGAGATGTGAGGAGTTGGTGTCCTCTAAATGTGAGCCTACATACTTCTTGTACTACTGGCTTTGAAATAGGGTCCTCATCACCATGGACTGAGCTAAAATAAATGGCTCTGGACACTGAGAATAAAGCAGATATACGGGCCTCTGTGGACCTGCAGTGCCCTGGGTGAATCCTCTTCCTTCATGTATGATATTATCAGTGTGAGGAATGCAGGAGGATGTTGATGGTGAGGGAGTAAGGCCCTCATGTTTTACTGCTTGGATCATGATCTGAATTTAGAGTTTGCTGCAATTTGTGTTTCAACTTTTTGTTAGTAAGACTGATCCGAGACAGGCTTTTGGGATATAAAGGCCCAGCCAAGCTGCGTGTTCAGGTAATAAGTTCTCAAGCAGAATTTGGGTTAAATTCCCATAGCTACATGAGTCTGAGCACTGGGTGCTGGGAGGAAGAAGAGATACTCTTCAGACTAGTGTGTAATGCTCTGTGTGTGTGAACAAGACGTGAACCTGTGTTGCAATCATCCCGTCCTGTTGACAGCTGCACAACAGGAACTTGTCAAAAGAGAAAACCAAACCAACAAAAGACAAAATCATAATTTAGAGCAAGATTAAATTATATGCACCTGGTCGTGTGTTATTTGTGTGAGACTAACAAATTAGAAAGCAGGAAAACCATGGAGTTGTCTTGAACTGATGTTGCATTCCCATACCTTGATTATCCATCTGGAGATGGGGTCCACAGTTTTTCCGAAGCAGCTTTATTTTTTTTTTTTTTCTCAGAATGCATAGAGGGAGCAGATCTTTTGAGTAGGAAGGTGCCATTTTTACACAGTCACTGTTCAGACCATAGCCACACTTGAAGCCAAAAATAGAAAATATATTTTAGAACTTGTTAAATTAAAGGGGAAAAAAAGAGAGAGAGGAAAGAAAAGCCTCCAGCAGAACTTTGCATTCTCTGACTTTTCAGACTTTCAGGTCTGCTCTCCTGATTACACATTTTCTAGCTGATGACATGCCATCAGCTAAAGATGGATTTTAAACACAAGTCATGTCAAAAGTTTCATTTAACCTCTTCAATATAACAAGCTGCTGATGGTTTACATTTCTGACAGTAGAGGTAAATTAATCTGTGATGGATGTTGGGAAGGGGGAGAGAAGATTTGCAGAGAGTGAGGAAGAAGTAAGATGGTAACTGGTGAAGGCAGTGGACATCTTCTGGAGTGCAGTGAGAGGTGGGTGGGATGTGGGTGTGGTGATATTTCTAGATCTCCATCTATAAGTATAGCTGTATCACACTCTCTATGTGTATATGTGTGGTTCTTAAATAAAAATAGTTTTCCATTATACTTTGCAAGTCTGACATTTGATAAGGTAGAATATTTCCAGATGGGTTGGATTTTGGGGAGTAGGGAGTAGGTTATGATTTGTCTAATGAAATGTTAATTTTTTGGCAGTCAGAGGGGTTTAGGGTAAATCAGTTAAACCCAAAGATGATTAAAAAGGGATTTGTGAAATTTTGGAGTAGTAATTAGTATTAATTGAGGCCATCATTATTTTGTATGATAAAAGTAGCATGCACTTTGGACAACAAAAAGAACGCCAGGTTCATTTTCCTCCTTTCTGAGGGTTGCAAAAGTTTGGGAAGGAGCTCTTGTTAGTAAGTAATCCCAAGAGACACAACACGGTAAAACCTTGACACAAGAAAATTCAGCCAGGAGACAGTTGATTTCTCAGCTGGGAGGTACTTCAGGAAGAGATGGCATCTTGCCGTCTCCACCAGGATTTGGTAATAATTCTCACTATTCATGAACAGATGTCTTTGGTTGGATTCCCTAGGTGCATTTGAATTCATTAAAGGATCTAGGGAATCAAGATATTAATTCTAAATTATTACATATTATAGATTTTATTTTCTGGAAGAATGGGAACATGGCAAAAAAAAAAAAAGAGGTTGTAGTAAAAGTGGTAACTGATGTCAAGATTGCATAATCACAGAATGTTATTATGCCACTCTAGGCTATATTGTGTCGCTTTTTTGCTTTAACACTGGCTATCTAAAATATTTTGGTGAAATAGTGACTTCTAAATTGTGTGTGCTAGGAGACTGCAATGGGGACATTGGTAAGTGATATGTGTCTTGTTTTTCGACTGGGACGAAGTACTAGAATCCTGTTGAAATGGGTGAGGATACCAGTTTACAGCAAATGAGGATGTGACCAGCTAACCCTAAAACATTCTGTCATTCCAAGCTTATCTCTTTTATATCTAACCAGTAAGGGCAGAATTAAAGGGCCATTAGGTCTGTCTCACATGAGATGTCACTGATCAGGACTTTAGAAGGATAGATACACACTCCCTGCAGATGGAAGTGGTACTTTTTAAGAGCAACCTGAAAGCCTTCCTTTCCCAGGTCAGCTACTTTAGAAAACTTTGGAGATAATGTTTTGAAACTGAACATCCCAAAGCTTTTCAAATCTTCTTGACTAAAAACTCTATTCCAGTACTTGGTTGTATCAACAGATGTGATTTTTTTGTCAATGGGAACTTGGCAGAAGAACAAATTTCATCAGCTAATATTTGTAAACTGCTCTGAGATCCACTGATGGAAGGAAACCTGGACTGAGAATAAGAAATGCCAACTATTGAAGTTTGTTTGCTGAATTTTCCTTCTTTGAATCTATATTTATAGGATTTCTTCACATCTCTTTAATTATCGCCTTCCAATTTTATTCCTCTGTCTTTCTCGCCCATTTCCTGTGTACAGATTGTGCTTTAGTCATTTTTCTGTTCACTCAAGGTTTTTCTAACACAAAGGAGGGCCAGGTCATTTCAGTTGGTCTTGCAGGTATGTTCAGCTGGGGTTTGCTACACCCTCTAGCTCTGACTAAAGACAATTTAATCCATTATAGCAAATACCCAGGACTTTCATCCTGCTTGATAGTGAAATATTGATATTAGAATATCATGCAGTGCCTTATTTTAGAGTTTACATCAAAGAATTTGATTTTTTTCCCCTATTAGTTTGTAATTTTTCTGCTTTGATTTTTTTTTTTCCCCTCTCGTTCTTCCATTTTGTGATGGACTCATATGAAGAGAATCCTCTGTAAATGACATTGCCAGTGAGAAACAGTCTGAGAATGATGCAAATGATGTAGATTCTGAGCTGCCTTGGCCTGCCCATCGCCCTAATGGTGCTTGCTCAAGTTGCAGCACATCTTGCAAGGACCCTTTGATCATCCTCTTTTGATGAATTCGTCAGCATGGTCATGAGTATCTTCATCAGAAAAACCTTCAAGTGTGTGTTTCTCCTACTTGCACTTGAAAAATTTCTGATTGGGCACTTGTCCTAACAGTTACAAAAATAGTTATTGCAACGTAGGATTTTTAGTTATAAATTCTTTGTATTTTCTCTGCACAGGGTCCAGAAGTGCAGAATTTTTTAATATAAAAGATTTTGCTTGGACAGACAGGTCTTCTGAAGTTGGTCTATGTTTTATTTCCCCCCAGCACTAATGCAGCGTGTATTTCAGGCCGGTCCTGATGTTTTTCAGTGATGTTCATTCGTGATACTTGTAGTGAGTTTCTTGGTATAATTGTAATTCAGAAGTTGTCTGCTGCCCTGTGGTATGTGCGGAATTGTCCCCATCCACTGGAACCACCAGCACCTCTTGTCAGCAGGATTGATGGTCATGTTTTGGTTCCTTTTTGGATAATTAATTGCTGTTCCTTCCAACAAGAGGGGATTCAAGCGGAGCTTTTGTTGTTCTAAATTTGAAATCTTAAGTCTGTGGAGATGTTTCCAGGAGGCATTTTCTCCAGTTCAACACACACTGTAACCACAGGTGTTGTATCATCAAAGAAAGAACCCATATGCTAATGTAGAAATAACAGGCCTGTTTATTGTTGCAGTGCATCATCATCAAAGCAAACAACAACAACCACCTGTCTTTAGCTGTATAATTAAACTGACAGGTCTTTATTCTGTGCTAAATGATATGATAATATATGGAGAATAAGAAGAACCATCCTTTTAAACTTTTGAGATGTTTGTGGCACTTTTCAAAACTGCTCTTTAAAATTAGGGTTGTTCTTAACAAATCTGTTTCTAATAAAATGTTTTTCCTGATGTAGTCATGCTTCCTTTAACACTTTTTTCCATGCTGGAAATTCATCTTTCCATAGCTTTGGGTGGCCACCTGTTCTAGTATCTTTTTCTGTGAGGTCTTCAGTGATTCATGTTTCCCCAAGCCTTTCTAGGCAAAGACAAGCTCAGCCCAAAAGCTGGTCTATATTCTGGTTAGATACAGGGCACATACTTGTCTTCCTCTCAGTCCACAGAGATGCAGCAGTGATGGTTCCATTCTGCACACAACAAAAATGTTTTAATACCAGCAGGACACCGATGTTTTCCCTGCCAAGCACATACCTCAGGCTTTGAATGTTGACTTCTTGGTGAAGGAATCAGCTACATAATAAGTATATAAGATTCACTTGGGCTGTTTGCACACATATCCCATCTCTGGAATGGCTTGGTCAGACCTTCATAGCCAAATCTTCTACTCGTTGACCATGTTTCCTACCAAAACCAAACCCTTAGAGGACATGCTTACTCCCACAGTTACTTTAATTGGAGAACAAATTAAAATGTTGTTTTCACAGATCGTTCTTTCTCCAGAAACTCTTTTGACACAGAAACTTGCATAACTAGTGCTTTTAAATGACTAATCTGAATCATGTTTTCTTTTAAAAGGCCAATCCTAAATCCTTTTTGCCATCCTCTAGACCTGTTAGTGCAGGCAGAAGGTTGTGTTGGCCTGCAGGGATATGTCATATTCAACCTGTCATACAGGACACGGCTCACAAAGAATTCAGGGCATTAGGTATTTAAAGTCTTTGACAAACCAGGAACTTTCATTATGAATTATGTATTTTTGTTCAAGAATTAGTGTGTCCTGCTTTTTTAATGATGCCTTTTTTCTATGCCTCTATTTAAATATTTTGGCCTGATTAAAGAGGAAAGGAATGGCAGCTCTGGGGCTCTGCATCTTTCCCTGTCTTGCAGGGATGGAGAAGGGGAACACCCAGCTTTCTGAAATCCCTTCTTTCAGAATTCAGCCTTATCTTTTTAAGCTTGTTATCACTTATGCACCTTGCTATTGTCTGGGACTCTTTAGACAAGAAAAATGTGCCTGTCTACACTGTGTGCCTCCTGGGTAGAAATACTGCCACGAGGCAGTGGGTTGGTCTCTTCACCTTGGCAGTTGTGGGTTTATTGTTTCGAGGGCAGTGGCTGGTTTTGAGCCGAGTTGCTGGAGCAGATGTTCTTTACTGCAGGCTGGTAGAAAGGTGCATTTCTTAAGTGGGCTGATGCAATGAATTAATGCCAGGCAGGAGTGTTTCTTCTGGGGATATTTTGTGTCCAAGGTGAAGAATTTGTTTATCAAGTTGGCAGTGCGAGTTTTGGGTCTGTTTATATCTTATGCGTTCAGTTGCTATAAGTGAACAATGAAAGTGATTTTGTGTAAAGAAACCAATGTATGCTCCATGCCTTCTACATGGGCAGGAAAGATGGTCTGCAGAAACCACACTAGTCACTATTTTTGTTTAATGTGGATTGCACTAAACCTGTCGATCTTTTCCATGTGAATATCCAAGCCACACATTAGCCTCACACTCCTGTTTAGGCTTCTTTGATCATTTACACATAAAGTGTAAATTGTTTTACACTTTTATCTCAAATACCATCCTGCAAAGTGCTTAATTTTGCAGCACAGGTCCCCCTCCAGATGACGTTCTGCACCTGTTTGCACTGGCAAACCTCTCCTGTACTCCTCTCTAGAACTCTGTTCTGTAGATTTATTTCTAATCATCCATAAATAGACTCATCTGTGTTAGGTCTGTATGTCTGAGTAAGGGAAGCCACATGACAGCACGCCTCACTTGTTGGAGCAACAGCAGATCCGGGGAGAAAACTTGGCTTCATGGGAGTGGATGGAAAATTCTCATTGAATTAAACACATCCAAAATCTCTGACAGCTTCTTCTCCAGACTCAGCTTCCTTGTGTGGGACGGGGTGAGCTGCACAGGCTTGGTTTACCCTTCAAAAATATGGCTAGTAATGCTCAGTTCTATAACAGCTCTGCATCCAGGGAGAATAAGCTGAAAAAAATTTAATTTCTTTTTTTTTTCCTATGAACACATGCGGTGCAGCTTGGTTTGCCTTTTCTGGATAGTGGCTTTGCGTACTTGATTTTAGCAAATGTGCCTGTTATATAAAGTTTAGGGATAAGGCATTTTGACCAGATAATCAAGGTCATTTGAAGGGTTTACAGGATGAGGATATACATTTCACTACAGAGCTAGGCTAATAGATAGTTTCAACAAATATATTTCTATGAATAATTTGAGAGTTCCACCTTGTTTTTCTATTTTATGACTTCAGTGAATAAAGTATGTAACTGGCATTTATTGAAGATGATTGAGGAAAACATGAAACTGAAAAAAAAAGAAAGTTTCCCCCCTGTATTAGTCATTGAAATAGGGTGGGTTTTTTCCTGGTGTTTTTCCTTTTAGGAAAAATAATAATGCAAATGTTCCTATTAGAAACTGTAATCTGTCAAAATTGGCATTTTATTGCTTTGAGACATCTCAAGGGTTTCATCAGAGAACAACTGGTGATCAAAAAGCTTAAACCAATGAAAACTAAACTAAAATCAGGACTGTGAAATGTTTAGTAGAACATTACATTTTTTCCAAGAGGGCTAAAATTCTCACTGTATTTTTACTGGTTTTAAGAAGTTATTTCAAATATCTTTGCAGGTTGTGATAAGGTAAATAGGCAACATAAAAATTATATCTGTGCATATATCCCCAGGCTTCAGGGTGAGTGTCAGTCCCAAGGGAACATCTTCTCTATCTCTCCACCTTCAGGCATGACCACCTGCACATGTTATATCTGATGGACACTTGCCTAATCTATTCTTTAAGAACCTCCAGGGGCAGAGTCTCTCCATCCTCCCAAAGCAATCTATTCTAGTGCTTCCTTAGCCTCATTGTTCAGTAATTTTCCCTAATGTTCAACCTTAATCTTTCTTTCTTCAATTTAATCCCATTACTGCCTCTCCTATCTGCCATGAGCATGGAAAATAGTTTCCTCCCTCCTTCTCAGCAGCAGCTCTTTATGTGTTTGAGGGCTGCTCTTCCATGCCCTGCCTGACTTGTCTTCTTAAAGCTAAGCCACCCCAGCCTGTTCATTTCCTCAGAGGTGCTCGTGGTCTCTGCCCCTGTAATGACTCTCCAGATTTTGCATATGGGTGGTTTTCTTCCTTCTGCAAACACGTTCCCCAAGTTTTAGTGTTACATTTTATTAGCTGAGGAAGCTTTGATGGTACAAGGTCTTGCAGAGTGGGAGAGTATTAAAGTGAGTGGGATGACTGGTTAAAAAGCTGCCCCTTTTACATGGCTGTGAACCAGCACCCCCGTCACTGGAGATGTTACATAGCCTCCTCTCATGCCCCTTGCTCCTTGTCTAGATCAGAGAGTATGTTTTGCATTTTTCTCTTTTACAAAATAGGTTTTAGCTCCTGGGGCTCCACAAGCAGCTCTCACAGGGCAGCCAGAGATGTTCTGCACTCCCCTGTTCCCACTGCTCTCCACCCTCTGCACCTGTACCTACCTCATGCCATGCTGAGGTGTTATTTTTGCCCTCTTCTACAGCCTGGGCATATGGACCTGAAGCAGAAACTTACGGGTATATGCAAATGTTTTAATGATGCTATTTGCATATCTGGAAGTGATCTACAAAACGCTGCACATGGAGCTGCTTAAAACTTGGCACCAATAGTTCGTAGAGGATCATGGCACAACACAACAGAAACTGAATATTCAGCTGGTTTTTGCCAGCTCTCACGGAGGAGCAGTGCAGTTTTGGCGACTGCTGAAGCGAGTCTGTCAATGAAGGAAGACGCCTGAGTCCTTATACGAGTTTCAGCCCTGCCCAAGGGGAAAACATCCCATCATGTACTGCCTTTCTCTGCTTTCTTGTCACTTCGGAATGAGCAGCCAACTACAGTTGGTCCTGGCGGTGGGAAATGCTCTCTTGAAAAGCCCCAGGAGTGCAGGCAGGCAGGAGGGTCCTGGAGGTCGAGCAGCCCAGGGAAGAATGTTTTACCATAGAAACATACAATGGTTTGCATTGAAAGGGGCCTTAAAGCTCTAGTTCCACTCCCTTGACCTGGGTGGGGATGTCTTCCACTATCCCAGGTTACTCTAAGCCCCATCCAACCTGGACTTGGACACTTCCAGGGATGGGGCAGCCACAGCACCTTGTGGGCAACCTGTGCCAGGGCCTCACCACCCTGACAGTAAAGGTTTTTTCCTAACATCTAATATAAACTTCTCCTCTTTTAGTTTAAACCCCTCCCCCCTTGTGTTTCATGTGGAGCTCTACACCACTCTTACGGATTTTATTTATTTATTTTATTCTGCTGGATCATGCACTTATAAGACTTGAAAATGCATTAAATTTAAATATCTGTATTTGAAATCTTTCCAGAAATAGGCAGCATTTTACATTGATCTGTATAATTTGGTTTTAGCTCTTTTTGGAGTCCCTGCGTTATGAACCAAATTTGCCCTTCCCATACCTATTTGTAACAGCTGATCCTGAAAACTATTACACTCCCTATGGAAATTTTTTTGGGGGGGGGTGGGTGGAGAGTTGGCACAAATGAGAAGGGGCATCTAAACCCTGCATCTTCACTTACCCGTTTTGTTTAAAAATTCATTACTACAGGACTATATCAAAAGGAAATGAAGGAAGGAGGTCAGACCACACTTATCTGTGTTCACCTTTAGATTTGCCACCTCAGTTTCCTTTACATTCCTTTATTTTGGCTTTAAGTTAGCACTAACAAGAATGAGGACATTGGTACTTTTGGAGAGTGCATAGGAAGTATGTTGCTGTAGTCAATAGGAAATCTGCTCTCAAATCTCTGAAAGCAAGTGCATGATAGGTAGAGATCAAAATAATTTAACACATGTCAAGCTCAAGTATAAAAAAATTGTAGAGTTTTTTTAATACAAAAAGCTCCTTGCATAAGAACACCTGTAATGCTGAGAGTTTCTGTGAGTCCGGGAGGAGACTGGGCAAGTTTTTGGAGGACAAATCCACAGGTTGCTATTAAAAAAAACCAAGAATTCACACCTTACTAAAAACAAGAGTTAAGAAGTATTTAAAGGATTTTTTTTTATATAAACTCGACCTGTCATGTCACTCCTGCCCAGGCATCGACTTGTGTCTAGTGATGGAGCCACACCCAGAGTGAAAAGGAATTTTGCCCAGCACAGCCATTCTTGTGGTCGTTTGACTTCCCTGGTGTCAGACAGAAAATTTTGTTCTATCTCACAGGGAAAGGAAAAAGAAATACATCATCATTCCAAATAGCATGTCTAGGCACTCTGAGGGTAAGCAAACCCTGTATGCCCATGATGAAAATATCCCTTTCCCAAATGCCCTTTGTTGTGTGAGTGAAGGGCGTAGCCGGGGGCCCCTGTGCATTAAATCACAGGTTTCTTGCCTACTTATGTCAAGAAACAAGCGGTTACAGCAGATGAGGGAAGTGCAAGGAAACAGAAAGGCAGGGTATCTTGCAGTGCACCAGCCTCTGAGCCATTGCCAAGCATTTTGTCAGCTTGGTAAAGAGAAAAAAACTAAAAGAATTTTAAAGAGAGAGAGAACCCAGTTCAGGGCCGATTCCTCCAGCTGCCGAAGGGTGTCCTTCGCAGAAATATTTACCTGCTTCCACCTCTTTACAGAGTTCAAATTACTGCTCGTAACTGTCTATGGGATGCAGTGCTATGGTGGGATATTCAAGGTCAAATATTTTCTCAACAAGGAAACAAGAATGTCCTGTTACAAAAGAGAGAATCGTTCCCTGCATTGTCCCTGCTCCAAACAATGCACAGCCCCCATACAGATCACAACACTTTTTGTTGCTGCTCTGCTAACATTGCATGTACTTTATATTTTCTCTGCAACTGTATAAATAGCATATAGGAAGAGGGAGACTATTTAGGGAAAAATACTAATTAAAATGAACAATAGAAAATAGGAGATCTTGTGTTTCTAAAATTAGAGGCTAGTTATTCCGTAATAAATAGCCCTGTCATTATTAGTTTGTAGTCCCTCCTTTCTCTTGCCTGACACACACAATATCTCTGTTATTCGTGGTTTGACTGTCTAAACACGGTTTCTTTCCAACGCTCTACATTGTTTGTTAGCCCTTGTTAAAAAGGCTCCCCAGTTCTGGGCTTATCTGGCAGAAGAAAATAAGGAGAAATATTCTTTCTAAACAAAACGAATTCAATGAAGGAATAAAAAGAACATTAACAATGGTACTTTCATGTGCTTCCTGCTAATTTCAGAATCCTGGGAGCACGGGCCACAATTTTATTTCCTAATAATTAGCAAGCATGTTGATGGGTTTGAAGGCTTTGAGAAAGTTCTTGCTTAACTTAAAGGGAAAGTTTGATTTGAATCTTAGAGTTGAGTGAATACCTTGGTGCAAGCAGGGCTGTGGTTGGAGCTGTGTCTGCAAAAAAGGCAACGAAGTGTGTGCCTGAGTAAGGACCTTCATGTGAGGTTCTAACAACTCCCCATGTCAAGCTCATGAGCGGCTTCAGGACTTTTGCGTCCCAAGAAAAAGCATGGAGGCAGGTTGAATTTATGGTCTTTCAGTGTACATAGTGGATGACTTTTTTTGCCTGATAGTGGCACCATTCTGGATCCCTGAGAGCAGAAATGTCCCTTTGAGGGCCAGTTAGGACAGTTACGGCTTACTTGAGCTTCTCTCTTCATCAGCTCTTCCAAGAGCACATTGCCCACAAACTTGTCCTCCTGTCAGGCTTTTGAATACTCAAGAATGAGTCTTACCCACATCAGACCAGTCTTTTCTTGTTATTGAGTGCTGAAATTGTATTGCTCATCACCAGACTGTGTTTTGGATCTGTTTGAAAGACGCTGGACTGAATGAAGTCACCTTGTGCTGTTATTGCCTCATTTCCATTGTTGTCTGGAACAAAAAACAACCTCTGTGAAAGGTGAAAAAAAGATGTAGAAGGTGTAGCAGTCTGTGTTGGCTCAAGGGACAGTAATAGGGGAAATAGAGAAAGGAAGAGAATAAAATTCCCAGGGAAAAAAGAAATAGAAAGCAGAAGCAGGAAAGAGAAAGACATGAACAGTCATAAAAATATAGTGCTGTCAGCTGAAAATTGGGGTGATTCTGTCATATTAATGACAGGAAACCATACCTCTATTGGCTTTCACTGACAGAGCTGCAAGCAGCTGCTGTGGAAGGAAGGTGACTCGGGCATGAATAAAACTATCTAAGACAATGTACACTTATTTTGTAGAGAGGGAGCTTAGTGAAGATTCATCTGTCATTATCATATCCTCTGTTGAACGTATTGCCTTTGGCAATAGGTACTTAGTAACTAATTTAGCTTTTTTGTTGTTCAGTAGCAAGATTTTTGTGCTTCGTTCCCCTACTAGTGTGATTTTTCAACTGCAAAGTAAGGAACAAACAAAACCCTGAGTCATAAAACAGACTTTATGAAACACATATTTTTGATTCCCAGTGCCACTCATCTCTTGGCATTTAATACATCAATTGCAATTAGACTGCTTGCTAATTGTTTTTTTCTGGATTTCCTGTTTCAGTCATAACTCCATATTAAGGGGAAGTGATGGTGGTAAGCCAGAGCTTTCTGTTCTACCAAATGAGTTGGAACTGAGTAAAACTTCTACAAGCACAAATTACAGAGATAAGGAAATATCAGCAGACATTCTCATCATGGGGCCAGGCTCTTACCTGCTGTAAGTCAAGGTGCCAAGCACAGGTGTGTTGTGCTCCAGATAAAGGGAAACCTACAACTTTCCACAAAATAACGTATGGCTGTGACACTTGAAGCAAGAACACTAAAGTAAATTTTTCTCTTTCCAACAGAACAAAAAAAGGAAGACCCCATGTGTTGGTGTATGTGGGGGTTTAATTTAAGCTGAGGGAGAAGAGTTGCCTTGACACTGCTGAGATACACTCCTGTGGATTGTCAGCCTAAGTAGTCCCAACCCAGTACTTAGGTCACTCAGTCATTCCTTGCTTTGCATTTATCATTTCACTGGTGTAATACTGTGTAATAAAACAGAAGTTAAGGTACTGTGCACAGTAGCCATCAGCTCATATTTAAAGCCCCAAGTGAAGGAGCAGTAAAATCTTCCAGGAGTGTAAAACCCAGACAGCTTCCACTAAACCTGTCTGTGGCAGCTCAAAGGATGAACTTGAAACAAGCAGCACATGGTGTGATACTGAACACTTTGTAATCACGTGCTAAGTTTTGTAGACTTTAAAACTCCACAGCAGTTTAGAAGAGAGGCACCAGCCTGAGACAAGAGTTTCTGGGGATGGACTCACCTCCCTTCGCAGCACAGATTTCAAACCTGTGCTGAGCAGAAGCTGTTGCATTAGGGGGAAATACTAATTTTGTATGAGATTAGCTCAATTCCATCTGCTAAAAGTGTAGAGTGCTGACTTCTGTGGTGCACTGACCCAAAAGACTCGATCTTTTCCCTTCAGTGTGGGTCTGAGGGGGCATTTTCTGTTTGTCCATTTGGGTTATAGTATCCATGGGCAAAGGCTGTTTCACATCCATGCCTGGGCTCTTTCTGCAAGAGGTTTTACAGATCCCTCTTTAGGGGTTGGGTCTGGGGTACTGAGGAGCCCTGATCTCCAGAGTGTTGGCTGAGTGCATGGACAGAAGCAGCTGTCCCATCCATTTTGTCAGGATTTGTTGCACCTCGCCTCTGGACAGCAAGCAGCACTGTCCCTTCCTTCTGCAAGGTCACAGGCAGCCTTGCAGAGAGCAACGAGGCAAGGGGCAGGCTCTGATGTTTTGCAGGACTGTCCTTCACCTCTGCAACTTGTCTGATTCACTGTATTAAGTCCTTCTGAAATTGTTGCTGCTTTTCCTTTCTCTTCTCACTGTTTTGGTCCATTTTATTCCTCCTCCCTCTCCAACTAATTTAGATAAAAAATAGAGGATTAAAGTTATTGAGGAGGTGTGGTGGTTTTCAGAGTTAAACAACACTGGAAAAAAGTCGTTTCTCTTCATTTAGTATTTTAAAGAAGTAATAAGTAACACGGCAGGATACGATTGTAATAACATGAAAAACTCTGAGGTATCTGAAGCTTTATTCCATTGCCTCCTACCTCTCCTGATCACTATAAGTCATGCACGAACTATTACTTTTACTGTACATAATTTCTGGTATCCTTTGAGATCCAATCACTCCTCTGATAAAGTGATTTTCAGACTTTTTCAGCCATGCTTACCTGGCTGTTTGTGTACGTTTGGATGCAATTTATCTGTTTATTGTAATTCCAATAATGAAAAGAAAGTGAAATGCTATTATGAAGCTCAGCATGGTAATCAGTTTGTTGTTATTGCTGGTCATGACAATCATTCTGAAGTCTGCATTTTGTTAATGGCACACCTTAGGTTTTTCCAAGTTGGATGGGATTTAGCCATTGCTTCAATGAAGATACATGATGGTAGAATGGGAAAATTAGGCTGTAGTTCAACCAAGCACTTGAGTGTGAATAATTTTACTCACATGAGTACATGTTTTAAGTGGACAATTCCCACGTAACATCAGCAGTTTTTAAACCAAGGATTAGGGTCTTCATGCTGCCTTATAAAATCTAAGACATATGGCATCTTTGTAAATAAGGTCATTAAAACTTGTGTCAATAAGAAATAAACTTATATCTAGATTAGCTTTCAAATGAGAGAGGAGATGTTCCATTTCTAAATTGTGCATCTATACCTAAGTAAATTAAACAGAGCAATACATAGTTCAAGGATAATGGATATTTGCTGGTTGTGGTAAATACTTCGAGGAGAACCATCATAAAATTAGTTTTGTAAAACTTGAACAGTAAATGCAGTGGGAACAATTCTTCGGTCAGTAGGCAAATAGGTTTTTTAACATTGATGGATACAAGCTAGGAAAAGTATTGAGTTTTTTCCTAATTAGCCTTTTTTCCCTACAAAATTGCCTCTTAATAATTTCCCTTCATGTCCAGTGCATAAAGGTATCTGTGTATATGAATTTAATTTATATGCCAATGATGTTTTATACATTGTCTTGTCTGCATCTCATTACTGTCATTAATAAGCACTCCAATACGTCTCGTTACAAGGTTAATTGGGACAAATCTAAAATACGTCGCCTTTTATATTGTAAATATGATATCTCCTGGCAGCACATTCCTGGTGGATGGACACAAAAATTAGGGTATTTTATTAAAGGTTCCTATAAGGTATCATAGCTTCATTCAGTGACTACATTATGCTGTAAATACAGCTGTATGGAAAATTGGCTGCATACAACATAATCAAGATGAATCACGCATTTTCCTAGGACTAAATGGAATACAATTTCGTACAGCAACTCTGGGTCTTTTTTGCCATACTCTTGGGCCAAAATCTTTGCAGAGTTGAATTTCCATGATTATGTATCCTTCTTAATGAAGAGATCCCCCTGCAACAAATTTTTTATTATAAGAAACACCAAACTAGAGGCATGATCAAGAATCCTGAAGAAAGGGCTTTAGGCAGCGACCTGAAATGCTGCAGCTCCAGCCTTTCCTGTGATTTCGATGCCTGGAGGTTTAGAACACTGTGACTTAAGCTTATCTTAAGTTCAGTCAAAATTTAGTCCACTATATACTCTAATGAAAAATAGACTTCCATAATGATTTTTCTATGGGAGGCATAGAAATATTGTTGAGGTTCCCTGTAAAAAAAGGAAAAAACAGTACAAAACCCTGGACAAGAAAGCAAGTGTGTGTTATAGAAAACGGTAAATTCCAGCTCCTCATTAGCAGAGTAACTCCATCTTTTTTTCTCTGACATAGACTGTGAAGTTTCACGTCCCCAAGCATCAGTTAAATGGCTTAGACAAGCTGCATACCATAGCCCTGATTTAATTGATACAGTATTGTCACTTCAAACAAGTCATATTAGTGGCATGTTATCTCTGCTGTTGTTTGTTCCAGACCCTAGGCAACAATTAATTTTGTCATGCCAACAAATATTTCATTTGATTTCTAATGTACCATTGCCATAACAACTTGGATAAATATACCCTAATAAAATCTATAGATTAGTGGATATTTTTTTAAAGGGAGCTGGTTGATAAAAACCTGAATAAAACCCCAAACAACCAATGAAGAAACAAACACACCCCATCACAACCCCACCATCCTGTATTCTGTGGCTGCTCAGTGGATCACACAAAGATTTGAGTTGGAAGTGATCTAAAAGTTCGTCTCATTCCAACCCCCTGTCATGGACAGGGATACCTTCCACTAGACCAGGTTGCTCAAATCCCTGTACAACCTGGCCTTGAACTCTTTTAGGAAAGGGTAATCCACAACTTCTCTGACATAATAATCTCTGTGGGGTCCAGGACATACACTCGCATTTCCATCCTCCATGGCTCCTTGAGTACTAAAGACAGTCCTTAAATCTCAAGAAGTGTTTACAGGATTACAGTTTTGAGCTTTGACGTGTCTCTTGAGCCAGAACAGCAAGGACACATCGATCTTATCTTTCTGTTCTTCCATAGCCTGAACAGACTAGGTACAAACAGAGCACAACCATCTCCAGAAGGTATTTTAACGTTAAAGGACATACTTTCTGGGTCTTTTGAACAGTTCCATTTGCCATCTTTGAGCAGTAGTTCTCTTGTAGTTTGGTATATTGGTGGTTGCTCTCTGAACAAGTTTTGAAGAGCAAAGAGCAATTGTTGTCTTTCTTATCTGCAATGGTTGGTTTGGAGAATTTATGGGAATATTGATTTTACTGAGAAGCAGAGACTGTTGCTACTTACCAGTGAAAGTAGGAATCAAAGTATCTTCTAACTTTAGGGCTTTTCAGACATGGAATCATATCCATAAGAATAATTTATAAAGCTTTTACCATGTGTGAAGATAAAAAAAGCACATTTTAATGGCCCAAACACACTGGCTGCAAAGCCCATAGGTCTGTCTTTTGTATAGTTATGAATTCCTTCCTAAAATCCCTGTTACCCTCGAAGACATCGAGATAGTGAGCATGGCTCCATCCTAGCACTCCTGACTGCTGTAAAACTGAACTGTTCAAATATACTTCAAAAGATGAAACAAAACGAAAAAGAAGCTAGATTTGCCTCAGAGGCACCCACTTCTTACGACTGAAGTGTTTGAAGTCCAAAGAGTTTCCAATGAATGTGAGCCAAGGAGCTCAGTTACATTCTCCAAGAGCCTGTTCCCCAGTGCATGTGACATCCTTTGTATGAGCAAAGGATTCTTCTCTTATGAGAGTGAAACTTTCAAGGGAATTGTTGAATGTTTCTAAACTCTTCTTGTTTGCTCACCTGTGGCCAATGACATGGTCACTTGTGTGTTTTGGAAAGTAGCTTTAAGGCATTTTGGTCTCTCTTCTGACAAGTGAAGGTCCCTTCACCATGAAGAGCTGTATAATGGGGCTGTGATGCTGTGGGCTCTATTTCATTCCTGCTTACTGCACTAAAGGCTCCAATCCTCACTGACACTGGGAAAACCTGTGTGTAGAGCGCATGGGACTTTCTAGTCAAGTGGTAAAATTTGTTAAACTCAGCCTGGTGCTTTTCTAATTCTCACTGCTGGTAGGAAGCAGTGTGTCCTGTACGTGGGAAGTGGTAGGGTATATATTCCCTTTGTCACCAGAGAGCAACTCATTCCATCTCTAGATTGCTACCCAAACAAAAACAAGCCTTGAACATCTAATCAGAGATGATGTTTTGATTTCTCTCTCAGCAATAAGTACCACCAGGCAATCAGCAACCAAAAAAAAATTGCAACACAACAAAAACAGGGTGAAGCCTGTTCCCTCAGTCTATTTTTAAATACAAGTAATTGGCATTTTCTCTTCTGCTAACACAAGTTCCAGATAAGCACAGCTCAAATTGACCTCATCACACAGGGAGGAAGGGATAGAAAAAAAGGGCCAAGCAGCTGCTACTTGTACCTGAGAACGAGAGAAGCTGAGCTCAGCACCCTGCCTGCCTTGGCATGTATTAGAAATGCTGTGGCCTCACACTAACTTGAAGAGGGGGATCCATTATATACGTATTTAAAACTGGTAAGGCTGAATTTTGCTCTTGGGATGAGTTTAGTGCTTTGGAAGCCGAAGGTGACCATGTGTGCTGCAGAGCAGGTGAGAAGAGATTGTATCCAGTCAGAGCATCTTCTTCCAGGCTGACGACACCAGAACGAGAGGGCACAGCCTCAAGCTACGCCAGGGGAGGTTTAATCTTAACGTTAGGAAGCGGTTTTTCACAGAGAGAGTAATTGCATATTGGAATGGGCTGCCCAGGGAGGTGGTGGAGTCACCATCCCTGGAGGTGTTTAAGAGAAGACTGGATGAGGAGCTTAGTGACATGGTCTAGCTGGGGGGTGTAGGGCTGGATGACCCTGGGCCCCTTCCGGCTCGGAGTGGCCTGCTAGACTGTGAGGGATCTAGGTTGGTGTTACGCTCTGGGATGTGCTCTCGGTCTCTGTATGGGTATTAGATGGTGAGTTGGACTAGATGATCCTTGTGGGTCCCTTCCAACTCATAATATTCTGTGATTCTGTGATTTTTCTTCAGAAAATAAGTAAAAAAGGGTTTTTTTGCTCTAGCACGGATGTTTTTGCCAAACTCTTAAAACCAACTTTGTTTTAGATACCAGGAGACTGTCCTTGATCCTTCCCAATTTCCAGTGCAAACTGGAAGCAGCTCCTAAGCTGCTGTAGCACTGGTGGAAGCGGGAATGCAGTCTGACTGCTGCAAAAGTAGGAGGTTTTTCTGTCACTCTTGGATGTACACTTCTGTTACTGAGGTTTCTTATCAGAAAAAGCACAATAGCACTGGAGTGTACAAAAATGAGAGCTCCCACCAAATGTCAGCCACTGCTGATAACAGGAGTTCAGCAACAAAAACAAGACACTAGAGCTTATTTATCTTCTCATTTTGTGGTAACCATCCCTTCTGAAATACAGAGCTTGAGTCAGACAGGCTCTAGCAGCCACTGTATAAAACCCACGAGTGGGTGGATTTGTATCCAAAGGAAATTTGTGTATCAAGAAGTGCAGGAGCTGCAGCCAAGGCCCACCCAGGAGGAATCAGTGATAATGATGGTGTCTGTTGATCTGCCCAAGCACAAGTGTCTTTATCTGGGAGACTTTGTTCTCTTCCCCTTCGAAGGACTGAGGGAATGTTTTGTACCTTGTTGCATCATAAGGCAGCTTCCACTTAGGACATTTTGAAAGCAATTTTTAAAAAAAATATGATTTCACGGCAACACTTGCCCAAAGGGTGAGCTGGAGTGAACTGGGCTGTTTGTCTTTGTATGGCCAGAGGTGGGAAAAGCATCAGAATTGGGGTAATTTGTGAGTACTTACAGGCAATGGAAACAGGAGTTAAGGCATTATACCCTAGAAATCCTACTCACCTGCTCCCTAATGTAGAAGACACAGAAAACTGGTGGCTGTGAAGAGCCAGATGTGCCTCTGCAGATGCCAAGAGCTGACCTAGCTTTGACACAGCTATTTCCAGGATTGTTCCTGGGCGAATGCCACAAGGACAGGACAGGTACTGTCTGTGACACAGTTGCAAAAGTCTTTCCTTGCCAAGTATAGTTTGGAGTTGCATCTGATTTATCAGACTACCTGTAAGCATTTGTTTGCCAATCATTCTATAGAGTCAGTGCTTCGGTTTGGAGGAGAGCAGAGTGATGAGTCACACCATAAACTGACACTGGCAAAACTCCTCTCTGCTAATGAGCTACACCCAGGAAATGTCTGCTTGGCCTGGGGGAACTGCACCCCAGTCACTCCCCCTGCAGCTCATCACATCCTTGGAGTGGTGGGGGACATGTCACACCTGGGCAGTGCTGGGATGTACTTCCAGGCATCGTCTCCAGAGCAGGGAGGCAACACCAGCATCTCTTCACCTTGCCTTGCATGTTTAGGGATTGAGCACAAGTGCTCCATTTTCAGGAGGAACAGGTGTGCCTCCAGGTGAAGTTACAGAGGGAAGTGCTGCTGGCTTCCCAGGTGAGGTATTTGGACAGTGTCCCTGGAGCAGTTTGGAGAGGCAGCAATGATGGGCAGCATCTCTGGCTGCTGATTCCTCCTTGGAGGCTCAGCATGTTGTCATGTGCATATGGACACCGAAAGTGTTGCTGGTTCTTTGCTCCCTTTCTGTGCTCGTTTTGCAGGTTGGATCATGATACTCTTAAAACATATTAAGGCTCATAATTCTCTTTAAAATTGCTTTTCAGGGAAGTAAATGTGCTTACTCTGAACTGACTGCACATGTTTCTGTAGCAGATACATGAATATGAGGGGAATCTTTTCACCACCCAGTGAATTACAATACTAAGATAAGTGATGTTATCTTTTAAGACAAATGTTTTTGTGTACTAAAACCTTATCAGACATTATACCAGCAAAATACAGTTCCTTTTCTGAGGCTGCTAATATAAAGCCTTATACATTTCCCTGTCTTGAGTGTTGCTTAAGAAGAGAAAAATAATGAAGGCATTTGAAGACTATTAACACAAAATGAGCTCAGCCATTGATTTTATTTCACTTAGTGTTTTAAAATAGGTTACATGTTTTCTTCCCACACCACGTATTTAATGTTCTCGAAACAAGTTTGCAAGTGGTTTGGTTTGAATGCTAAGTAAATAAATGTACTCAGGATGCTGCTCTGTGACAGTTGTGATGTTCTCCCTAACTGATCACACTGGGTTGGATGAGGGCGGGTTCCTAATGTTAACTGAAACAGCATTTCAGCTACATCAAAGAGCAAAATCCCACACTTGTCACTCAGAAGCAGCCTGAGAAATTCAGGATATTTTCTCTTACATTGCTTTTAACAACCCCCTCTCACAAGTGGAGTTTGCAACCACTGCCATAGTGGTTCGGGACTCAGGGGCTAATGGGGTACTACAGTCTGAAAATGTAAATCTACTGTATTTTAATTGTGAAAACAATAATTAATATTAGAATTGGGCAAGTATCTGCCAGTTTAGGTTATGTTTATGTTGACATTTTAATGAAATACTTCAGAGGTATTTTTCTTTGAGTACTGATAATAGATTTTGTACATGTGAATTAATCATCTGGTCTAATACCATTATCACAAAGTACTTGTGAAAACCTCTAGTAAGGAAACTGAACTGAATATGGGCAGGCAATATTGCTAATAACATTTAAATTTATGTGGCAAATTTACTAACATGATGTTCAAAAAATATACAGTATCTAATTAGAGAAGAAAATCCTTCACATGCATTTTATTTTATGCAGCAAGGACTGTCATTCCTCCTGTGAAGTTTATGTTGGTTGAAAGCATAAATTTTGCTGATATATATACAGGTTTCCATTCCCAGTGGTGAACACGGTTACATTTAGAAAATTGACAAAATCAATGGCAATAAACCAAAGATCAATTTAAATTTCACATTTAGGTACTTGTTTTAGAGTCTCTCTGAAATTTACAGTCACTAACATGTTTTATGTTTAGAAGAAATAGATGAATACAGCTGCTGCCCATTTGCAGCAATTGTTTCCTAAATCTGTGAACCAAGAATATATAAATACACATATAAAATTAGACATATGATATATGTGACACTGTTGTTCTGCCATATTCTCTGCTCTCTGCAGGCTGTTTCCTTATCTGTTGAAAGTATTAGAGAATGGTCACTAATAAGTGTTATAAAAGTAATGAATAGCAGTAGTTTGAGATACCCAAGCTTTCAAAGCTGTTAATTTGCTCTCCCAGCCCTCAATAGCTGTCACTCTAAAATCAGGTCACTATAGAGGTAAGAATCTATAAATATAGTGCCTATGTCATAACCCATCATCTCCAAAAGGATCATGCTCTCTGTCTGTTTAAGAGGTTTACATATTCCTTATAATACATGTATGATAAATTAAGCACTCTTTTCTGGGCCCTTTTAAATGGAAGGAATTGAAAACACAATAATGATATAATTAATTACGGTCTTATACATGTAGAAAAATTACACATTTTTCGATTAGTGTGAAATATAAGTGTCAAATCAGTAATAAAATCCTGATCAATAAAACAATAATAACGATGTTGTTAAAAGCGGACCCAGAAAGGTGTTCATGGCAACGTATTTGAGGGGTTAGAAACCCTTTTAAAATAAACGGATTTCATCTTTACACTGTGTCATCTAAATCATTACAATGTTTGTGTATACAATTATCATCAGACGATAAATTGCAGCTATTGAATGGATTAAGTTTGAACTGTTTGACCTCATAAATCTGGGTTTGTCATAGCTTTTGCAAATGCTTGTGTAACAATCAGTTGATTACATGGCAGAGCAGATGTATGTGTGTTAACTGGAAAATATGAAAGGATCAGGGTAACTCAAAGTTCACTGGAAGAAGTTTATGAATGTCTGACAATATCATGTTAATATGTTCTTAGTGTGTCTTTCAAGTTACTCTGTCTCTGTTCTATTTTTCCTCCTATTACACTGTAAGATTTAAAGTTAACAGGAAAAAAAGGTAAAGCAAAATCTTTGGTTGGAAGAGAATTTAACGAAGCAGGAGGAGTGAAATATTTTCGTAGGATCCAGCGAGCCATGGTCTTAAAAAATTATTAGAAATGGACAAAATATGAAAAAACATGAGTCAAGAAAAGAGCAGCTATAGATTTTTGCAGGATTGGTTTAATCCAAGGGTTATATCCCACAGATGAGGATTACGGGGCTCTCATTTAACCTGAAATAAGCAAGGACAGAAAACGAGTGAAGACCTGGATTGTGCTTCCAAATTTTTTCCTTTTGTGTGGAAAGGCCAATCCTTTTTTCAGTAGTATTGATAACAGAGAGAAGGGAATAGACTAAAAATATTTTGTTATTATTATGCACTAACACTTGAAGTCATGAGTAACAAGAAAGAAAAGAAACAACACATCTTTGAATACTTACTACATACGTGTAAAACCAAGTTCAAGTTACTGTGTATGATCAAATATTTTCTAGGCTGACAACAATGTATGAAATCCTCTCAAAAACTTATGGTCACAGGTAGTAGATTGTCAGAATACCACCACTACTAAAGGCAGGTTGGACTGATCTTGGCTAAAATATTCAGCTG
>WEKX01005945.1:58630-79572 GCA_013390025.1 Pitta sordida | reverse complement strand
TGTGATTCTGTGATTCTGTAAGAGAAACTGTTTGAAGCTTGAGTGTTAGGGACCTAATAAGTTCCTGATTTTTCCACTGACCTTTATGCAAAGTGCATTGAGTCTGAAATAAAGGCTAAAAAAAAGAAGCCTAGAAAATCTTGCAAAGAAGTTATGATTATTTAATAAATAATAAGTTTATTGCCCAGCTTGTTAAAAATGCAATTAGTAGTATTACTGTAATTAAACTTGCAGACATTACATGTTTGAGCCCACAGCTTGTTTTCTCTTTGTACTCATACTGGCTTAGTTTATGAAGCTGAGCTCCTGAAATCCACGAGGGAAGATTTTCATTCAGACATAGGCCCACCATCAAGAGCTGGGCTCTGATAGCTTTCTGATACAACCACTTGCCTGGAAGGCATCTTGGTCTTTTTCATATCTATCAAACTGAATAGAAGTTCCTTTGATTTACAAGTCTTTAAGGAATAAAGATCAGACTTACACCTTTATAGTGAAAAAATAAATAAAGCCAGATCAGGGCTTTAGGTAGAAGTAAAACTGAACAAGAAACAGAAACTGGGAATGGAGATTCTGAAAAAGAAACCACGGAAACACCCAGCGCACAAACCTAAAGATGTGTTGGACAAAGCCAGAGTAAGTGTGTACATAAGCAGCAGGAAATCAGTCAGAAACTTTCCCTATGTTATGCAAATTTATTTTAAGCTTATAGTTATAGTAGCTTTCTTATGGGCTGAACCAACTTTGAACAGTTCGCTGATCCTGATGAACTACTCTGCCCTTGCACATCTTTGGAGTTTTATGACTTTTATTCTATTTTAGATGGTTCCTTTGGTTATATGCTGCAATGACTACCAGAGTGCCTTCTTGTTTCTGCTTATATCTGTGGGAATGTATTTGCATTTTACTACATAAATGTCCAGCATGAATAAACAAGGAAGTTAAGCAGACATTATGATTTTCTTTTCATTGCACACTCTTAGCAATAACGCACCGGAGACTTGTTCATCTATTCCATGGACTATATCGTCCATTTATAGTTATTTTGAGCAATGGCCTCATTGCCCATGTGGTTCAGTCTACAGGGCACATAAGAATGAGGGGTAAATATCAGGGCAGGGGTCAATAGTTGAGACTGGAGAAGTATAAAAGGATTCTAAAAATACAGTTACAACTTGTAGTCATTTCCGCATATCTTCTCATCAAAAAAACTTAGCAAGTAATTCAACAACTTTATTGACCACTCATTTGACTTTCATGAGTACTGAATATACTGATTATGATTTTAAAATATTGACCCCAATTTTCAGCACTTCATTATACAGTACTTATCGGCTGATAATACTCACTCGTCTTGGGCATTGTACATTTAGGTTTTACAACATTCAAGTAATAGTTGTCAGGTCATATTCACCTCAAGGCAACTCAGTTCTGGGGGCAAGGCAAAATTTTACTTCTCCAAAGATAAAAGGAGACAGACTAAGAAATTCATCTAGTAGCTGTAAAAGGAAGCCAGTGGAACAGTAATGGAGCCAGGGGGAGATCCTTGAAGATGTGACTGGTAATTGGTGCTGACACTAGATAGTTCCACAATTACAGCTGCTGTAGAAACCCACACAGACTTATTTGTCCATTAGTTATGATATGGCTACAGCCAACTTGCTGTCCACTGCTCTAAGGTATGCATAGTACTCAGAATTTTGGCCACTTTTTTGCCCCATGACAGTGCAATATCTGCAATGCAAAATCTGGTAGCACATAATTAACTAGAAGCCAGGGACCATAAAAGAGAGAGATCTTCTGGCACACCCAAGGCAGGTAAACAGTGGGAATTTTGGCTTGTGGTTCCCAGGGAATTTTATCCCATTGGTTTGCACTCCCAGGAAAACACATTTTGCTGTTGATACGCCAGCTCAGCAAAGGACTTAAATACATGCTTCATGACAAGATATTTAGGCAAATGCACAAATCAGAGTGCTGACAAACTTTTTGAAATAGACCTGTATAATTCACAGAATCACAGAATCACAGAAAATTATGAGTTGGAAGGGACCCACAAGGATCATCTAGTCCAACTCACCATCTAATACCCGTACAGCGACCAAGAGCACATCCCAGAGTATAATAACAACCTAGATGCCTCACAGTCTAGCAGGCCACTCTGGGCCGGAGGGGGCCCAGGGTCATCCAGCCCTCACCCCCCAGCTAGACCAGCTAGACCATGTCACTAAGCTCCTCGTCCAGTCTTCTCTTAAACACTTCCAGGGATGGCGACTCCACCACCTCCCTGGGCAGCCCATTCCAATATGCAATTACTCTCTCCGTGAAAAACCGCTTCCTAACATTGAGATTAAACCTCCCCTGGCGTAGCTTGAGGCTGTGCCCTCTCGTTCTGGTGTCGTCAGCCTGGAAGGAGAGGTCTACACCCATCTGGCTGCAACCTCCCCGCAGGTAGTTGTAAACAGCAATGAGGTCCCCTCGGAGCCTCCTCTTCTCCAGACTGAACAGTCCCAGTTCCCGTAGTCGCTCCTCATAGGGCCTGCCCTCCAGTCCCTTCACCATCCTCGTTGCCCTTCTCTGGACCCTCTCAAGCAGCTCAACATCCCTTTTAAACTGGGGAGCCCAGAACTGCACGCAGTATTCAAGATGGGGTCTGACCAGCGCTGTGTACAGGGGGAGGACAACCTCCCTGGACCGACTGACCACACTGTTCTGGATGCAGGCCAGGATGCCATTGGCCTTCTTAGCCACCTGGGCACACTGCTGGCTCATATTGAGTTTCCTATCAATCAGTACACCTAAGTCTCTCTCCACTTCACTAGTCTCGAGCCATTCCTCCCCCAGCCGGTAGCGGTGCATGGGGTTGTTATGGCCGAAGTGAAGAACCCGGCACTTAGTTATGTTAAATCTCATACTGTTAGAGCATGCCCATCTCTCCAGTCTGTCAAGGTCCCTCTGGAGGGCCTTCCTACCCTCCGGCAGTTCAACATTTGCCCCCAGCTTAGTATCATCTGCAAACTTGCTAATGATGGATTGAATTCCCTCGTCTATGTCATCGATAAAGATGTTGAACAGTAATTACTCACTTATGGTCCAGAATACTGCTTGCAAAAAAACCCCAACCATTTCATTTGTGTCAGCAGTCACTCATTCTAGTTTTGGTCCCAGGGCTCCAGTTTCGGAGAAGTCATTCATACTGAGAAGCAATTAGACGCAAGAATGTAAAGTCTGACCATAACTGTTTTTTCTTCATAACCTCATATCTACAGGTCAAGAAGAACTTTAACAGCAAAGATCATCTCCACAGCTGCTGAAGGCCAAGCAGTGGATGCTTTTATACAACAGAGCCACAGCAAATTGAACTCTGTCAATGAAAGTTGCACTGATTCCTCCAGCATAGGTTACTTGGGAGCATTAGCCCTGGGGCTAATAGGCCCCGTGATCCAAATTTATTGAAAACAGTCATTAAAGATCTGTGAATCATCATCCATATGATTGCAATGTGTAAGTCACATTCTCAAGCTCACTGCATGTGTTTTGATTATAGCTTGGCCTCAACCGTGTGTCATCTAACTTCTCATTTATGAAATCTATCATTAAGTGCCTGCTCATAACCTCATTATAAAGTCTGTTTCTCTCTAGTGAAGTCTTAACCTTTTTCAAATATCCAACTTTAACCTTCCCTGCACAGCTTCAGGCTCATGTCCCGTCACTATTCACCAGAGGGAACACGGTTTATTTCCAAAATGACAGGTCCCATCATACATCGAAACACACCTTGCAGTACAGGGCTCACAGTACTTTAACAGGATTAGGTTCCTCAGGCCCTTGTGTGAAGATAAAATACACCTTATGTATGACAGGATCTAACCTCATGTTATGTAGATTATGTTATATATACCTATATATAAGGACATGGATCCACTGNGGTGGAGTCGCCTTCCCTGGTAGTGTTCAAGAGAAGACTGGACGAGGAGCTTAGTGCCATGGTCTAACTAGGGGGTGTAGGGCTGGATGACCCTGGGCCACTTCCGGCTCGGAGTGGCCTGCTAGACTGTGAAGCATCTAGGTTGGTATTACGCTCTGGGATGTGCCCTCGGTCGCTGTATGGGTATTAGATGGTGAGTTGGACTAGATGATCCTTGTGGGTCCCTTCCAACTCATAATTTTCTGTGATTCTGTGATTCATAAACTCAGAAATACTGAAAACTACGACTGACCTTCCATCTTGTACTTTTATTGACTGTGGTTTTTACTGCTTACTGGGTGCCTTTATGGTGGGACTGAGGTATAAGAGATCAATTTTAAGTGTTAACCTTGGTTTTGGCAGCTTTTTAGCTACAAAGAAACACTAAATGTTACTATAATACTATTTCATGATAAGTTAATTGATGTATGTTTGAATATGTTTTCATATTCATAACTCTTTAAGAAAAAGCTAGTGGAAATAAGTGCAAATTATACTGAAATGCATGGAAAAAATTCTAAAAAACCTTGAAATTTAAAATTTAAAATCATATTTCTATTTATTTTTAATTTATCTTTTAATTATTTTCTTCCTTATAATGTTAAAGATTCTTTTAAATCATCATCAATGTCTGCAATGTTATATTCCATATTCTATGAGGCTTTCCTTGGAAAAAAACATAGGAAACTCTTCTTACGGCATCAACCTTTTTGAGATTTTTTTTCTGGAAATATACATGTAAAATTACAATAGAATTTTAAGCTCCTAAACATTCAAAGATGGAAAAACAAATCCCTATGAAACCTCATCTGTTACATAGTAATTTTGAAATTTTTCATTATAGTATGAAAAATATTCTCTTATTTATGCTTGTTTCTCAGTTCAACATAAAAACATAATTTCAAAAGAAAAGCAATGGTCTTCTCCTTTTCAAACATCTAAAAATAAAAATATTTTTATATCTTTAAACATTTTGCATTTAAATACACCCAAAATCATGTATTTTCAAGTTTTTTATGAGTTAATTTTTTCCAAAGGCAAAATTCTCCTTATTATTTAGGGTGATTTAATTTCTAAGATCATATTTTAATGTTATTTGTCTCTTCCAGCTTTCATTAAAAGAAATCCTAAGAGTTTAGTCCAACAAGGATGTTTTTCAAATGTATTTGTTTGGTACCCAGAAGAAAAATACTTCTGTTGGTAGGATAAATGGCCTGCAAATATCTGCAAATTAGACCAAGATATATAGCAAGATGACATTTATCAGTAATGCTTTATCCTGCAAATGACTGAGCATACTGGCCTCAGCCCAGCTAAACAAGTAATGGGCTATTCACTGTACAATGATTAATTCATGCATAAATTGTTTAGATTATTAGAGAGCAGTACTCGCAGCTGGAAGACAGACTTGTTAAAGAGCAGGCTGAGAAATGTACAGTGCACTTAAATTTTTGTTCTGAAATGTGCATAAATACAGGAATGGGACATCTTAACTCATAATAATACAGGAGATAAACCTCAGACAAAATGTCAATAAATGAGGTCAATGAAGTGTCACAGAAACACTCAATCTGTACCATGAGCGCACACTCTCTCACCTGAACTCCATCCAGGCCTTTCACAGGACACTTTGTGATGTAATTCCCTGGGCAGTGTACATAGGTCTGGGTTTTACATGGATAAACTCAGATTTGGTGAAGTTTAAACTAGACAGTCATCAAGGCTGAGAGGCATTAAATAACGCAAGGACCGTTACTGGTGGTAGGGGTTTAATCAGTAAAGGCATGCATGGTCCTTTTTCCAGTTCAGCATATTTGCCTTGATGCATGAATGTAAACAAAGTCTACAGCTTGCAATAGATTCTACTGTGGCAATAACTCCATCCATTTCTTCAATTATTAATCTGTGAATACAGCCTGCTTTACAAAGAGTAAAAAGTCAAAGGTTACAGCCAACTCGTTTTGCTAACAGGGGTAAATATAGAATAAATATGTTGACGTCATAGGGCTTTATTAATTGTAAAAATAAAAGAGAAAGTGAAATTTAACCCAAGATATCTTGGCTGAATGGTCATCAAAGTGCTTGAGGAAGAAAAGAACATTCATGAAAGAAGCTGATGTGTTCGCACCAACAGCTGTATATAAGTAGGTGCATCTCAGACATACAAGTTCTGGATGCTCTCCAGTATCCTCTCTCCTTCTGCTCCGTCAGGTCCACTTATTTATTTGCTAACTGCCATAGTCTGCCACTCACAAAACAGAATGATTATTGGCTTGGATATGGACTCCCAATTTCTTTCATTACATTTTTGCCCATACTTAGCACATTAAACATCCTTGCTCTGCAGGAAAGAGGTGAAGCTTTACTCTGGAAAATAGAAAATCTTGCAAATGAGAGACTTCATTGTTCCCAGGCAAACCTGTAGAGCCATCCAGATCATATCTATTGTATAGGTAGAACAGCATATGAACTCAATGATGTGCTACCATTCTAGACACAAGAGGAAGATTAAACCTTTAAACCACAGATTTTAAGTTTCAGCAATTTCTTTTTTTTCCACTGCAGTTCCTACTTCATGACAATTCTGAAACCTCACAAGTGCCCACAAAACCTGAGTTAATCCTGAGCCACAGCAAACCAGTGTTTCTTCTTTCAACATCCCTACATAGAACTCAAGGAACTCAAACTTGTCCAGTCTTTCAGTATTAAAATACAGGGAAACTGTCCTCCAGTCACTTGCAATCAAAAAATCTAAAATAACTGGGCTTTTCTACTCTTTACAAAACTCTTTTAGTCAAAGGTAAAACGCTGTAAGTGCAGGAATAGGTTGTGGTGATTACATGTTGCATTTTTCCATATTCCTGCTCTGCCCTCTCCTGGGACAGCAAGTACAGTGCTTAACCAGCCCACAGCAGGTCGTGGCATGGACAAACAGCACAGGAGAAATTACCTGACTGGAAGTCATACTGTGAACCACTGCACATTTATAAATATCAAGTAGAAAACAAACAATCCAAAATAGAAGACAGTTTGAGTATGGGTCTTCTATTTACTGTCACATTTCTATTAAAACATTTAGAATTAAAGTGTAATATTTTTCTTGAATAAAAATTTCATGTTAACACTTATTTTTTTTCTGAGTATTTTCTTTCAAATTTGAACTTCAAGATAAATGGAAACGAGCTAATATGTATTTATGTGGATTTGTAAACAGATTTCTTGTATTAAATTGAAAACTGTGCAGATTATATCATTCATGGGTCATTTTAACTAGCAGAGATCTTTCTTTTGTCTTAGTTTTCAATGGAAAGAGATATTTCTAATTAATTTCAGATTAATCACTTATTGTTGGCCATTATTACACTTAATAGTTCAAGCAAACTAGAGATTAGCATTTTAAAATGAGAATGCCTAAAAGTAAAGCCTAGGAACCTAAAATAATGTCTGTTTCCAAAGTTGCTGAATGCTTCCTTGCCATTTTGTGGCATCATAGTCCCAAACCACTTTAAAGCTCCATCCAAGGTGGCCTTGAACACTTCTAGTAATGTATTATCCACAGCTTCTTTGGGCAACTTGTCCCAGTGCCTCATCACCTTGCAGTAAAGAATTTCTACCCGACATCTGATCTGAACCTACTCTCTGTCAATTTGAAGCCATTTCCCCTTGTCCTGTCACTCCATGCTCTTGTAAAAACACTCTCTCCATCTTTATTGGAGGCTCCCTTCAAGTACTGAGAGGCCAAACAAAAGTCACTCTGGGGCTTTTTCTTCTCCAAGTTGAACAATTCCAGTTCTCTCAGCACTTCCTCGTAGGAGCGGTGCTCCAGCCCTCTAATCACCCTTGCAGCCTGAAGGTACATTAATTTGAAACTGTCAGTTTACCAGCATTTGTGAAAACTTTTAAGCAACGGAGAAACAAGTTCAGAAGTTCACATAAGTACATTTTTTTTTTTCTTGAATAGTGGTAACTTTTTCTAATAACTGCTTTCTGACAGGACAGTCAGTCTTTCGATCTGTTCTTTGTACAAGTAAAAAGCATTCTGTTAATAATGCTTGACTGAGTAACTGTCACTTTACAGCAACCAATATCCATCAGACAAACTGTGTACATCTACTTCAATTACAGGCATACAAGAATAAAAGTTGCAAAAAGAAAGCATTTAAGAGAAAACATGTCGTTTTCATTGACAAGATCCCTGTTATAAACTACACACTCTCCAGGTGAGGTAGATCTCTTGTCTTTGTGAATTTTGATCTACACTGTTTGTAAAGTAGAGGCCTAGAACTTAGACAAAAACTCATCAGCAGTTCACCAAGGCACAGCATAAGTGCTCTTCATGAATTGTTCCTCTGCCACTTAGTTAATGCAGTGACCTGTTGTACTGAGGATAAGTTATTAAGTCATGAAATAGGATGATTGGATTAAGCTAATTACTTGCTTTGAAATGACATTTGTACATAGATTCTTTGGCCTTGCCAGAATGAATTATATAATGTAAATGGTGGGTGGTGTTTTTGCATTCCATTTCACAAATTCCAAAGCTGTGTTCTACCTGATGGATGGGATAACTAAAACTACATTTAAAAAAATAGGTCACATAATACACCCCTGCAGTGAAACAGACTCTGTGCAAGGAGTCACATGCTAATCAATATAGCCTGAGGTGCATATATTAATAAGCATAATAATAGGTCTGATCAGATTTTTTAACAGAACTAATATTCTAAGCAGCAGCATACAGAAACTAGGACTATAAAGTTTTATATAAGGAATAATCATATTGACAAAAAAACCACAGTACAGAAAAGCGTTTAATTTTCTGTTTTATTTTACTGGTAAAACCACAGTTCAGAAAACGTCTGTCTGGTGGGGAACCTTTGTGAACAGGCCAGAAATTCCCCTTGGTCGTACTCCTTATCTTTTCTTTTTACTTTGTGTGTATGAAGAGAACAGTTAATGGCTTTCTGGTTAGGAGAATGCAAGGCCAGTTGGTGTTTCAAATTTAATCCCACAGCAGACACAAGCCTTATGAGAATATGTTTCTGTGGTACATCTCTACCTGCATTGTATGTCCCATTATCAAAATCCACCCTGACAATTCTGCCACTGCTTCTGATAGGTTTTCTAACAAGAACCACTGAATAGAGAAATTAGCATCCATAATCGATCATCAACTCAATCACTGCAGCCCCTGGCACAAAAGACAGAGTGGGATTAGAGTCAAGTGAGGCAGAACATGCTGAAGGGGTGGAAGGAAGGGGAGGAGAAGAGACATCACATTACAATGGAAGAGAAAGGAATAAAACAAATGGAAGAACTAAGATGTGTCAGAACCAGCAGATTCACACCATTTGTCACAGAGAGAGTGATTCACTTCACTCACAAGAGAGAAGCATCAATATATCTCAATATATCTCTATGGTCTTTTCCAACCTTACTGATTCTGTGATTCTGTGATTCTGTGATTCAATAAAGCAGCGAGTTAATTCACAAAATTCAGGGGTAAATGCAACAGTGGTTTAACAAGATCCGATGCAAAGGTACCCTCTTTTGTAAATATTTTCTTTGGAATCTAAGTGAAATCTTGAACTCTGGATAAATAGTTAACATAGTTCTCGCTGTTTCTAATAATTTTTTATAGCACAGTACCACCTAGAGGCTCTCTTGTCCTCTGAGTTTGTTTCTATGAGAAGTGGGAAGAAAAACTTTTTGACCTTTTTATCATTTGCATCAGTAAGACAGATATAGCGTGAGAAAAATGTTGGGAGGATGGAGTTCCTTCAGAATAAATAGAGGATCTCAAAATAGAAGCCAAATTTCCTCTGTCATTGCATTTCTCCAGTATAAAATAAATAGCCACTCTAATTGATGCAAAGATTTGATCCCCAGCCCTTTTTGCATGTCTCATGATAAGCTACATCATATGAAGAAAGTTTATGCAACTATTTTCTGCCCCAACTGCAACATGGAGTAGGTGCAGATGTTCCCCTTGGCAGAGTTAAAGGCTCCCTCACTCTCATCCCTGCAGGCATTTTCAAATCAGAAATAAAAAAGTGCGATCACTCCTACAACAAATTTTTCCTTTGATTATACCAGATAGAAATTTCCTTTCTGAATAATTTAATGAAACTACTGACACCTGCCATAGATAATACTCACTCTAAAGATAAGCATGCTGTCTTGTTGTCTGAGAGTCTAATTCTTTTCACAGACACCAAAACCCAGCATATTAAAAAATTAATCTTTGCCAGCATGATGTTCTGTATTTCATATGGGCAAATAGCATTCTGCCTGATCATTTAGGCCTATCTACAGCCAATGGAATCTTCTGGAAGTTACAGAAAAAGACAAATAGGACCAGAGTGATGCTATTTAACAGTCGCAGCAGATAATCTAGGAGGACAGGACCTCAAAACATTGATGCTTCCCTCAAAGGGAAGTAGGGCCTGTGTTTCTTGCATCCTCACTTGTGAGATTTCCACACCCCTCCTTTATCTTCTCTCTGTGTGTAATGAGAAAGAGCATTATATATGTTAGTAAAAGAACTGAAGTGCATTCTTTCACAGAGAAACACATCTCAATGGAATTAAGCATAATCCTCTTACTTCCTTAGAAGAGTATAGACTAAGTAAAACATTCAGTAATCTTTCCTGTGATTATACACTTTATTGATGGGTATATAACGAATACATTAAAGATAATTTCTAATGTGATATGAAAGTCCTCCCATGAATTTTAAATGAGGCATGTGCTTTTTAAATTGTCTTTTAATAACCAGAGGCTATATCTGTATTTATTGATAACTGGTAATGTGTTAACAGATTGTCAGGAACATAAAATAGAAGAATTAGTTAGCATGTTATATTTTCTTAGGGTTTTTTATTTGAAATTCCTTAATTCATTTCTGCAATCTGGATGTCAGGCTGTTTTCAGCACCTTCCAGGCAGAAAGTCATGTGCATATAGCAATTTCCATGAACAGGAGACTGCATAAGTAGATCTTTAATTTAGAGAAATAGAGTTCTTATGATTTTAGATTGCTTCAAGAGTGGGATTTCCAAAACAAGTTATGTATTAACTCTCCTCCTCCTCCCAGCCTCATCTGGGGCTTGACGCTGAATTTCTCCTGTTTGAACAGCTCTTATACTACAGCAGAGACACTTAATATTTGCAGGTATTTCACATGATTTCCTGGTTCATTCCTGCAGCTGGCTGCCCAGCAAATATGGGTAATGGTATCACCTTGTAGAACACCCCCATGGAATTGAAACTCCGTCCTATTTGAGGAGCTTCTGTCACACCCCTGAGTGCAGCTCATGGCACAGTTCCCTGGGGAGGGGCAGGCAAAATCTCAGTCTCCTAAAATATCTCCTAACACGCTGTGAGTGACCCAAAAATACAAACCCATGGAAAGTTTTTGCAGGATCTGCCTCCCAATTGCAGAGCCATTAACACAAGCTGGAATAGAATAAACACATTTTAGTAAACATCATGGTCGGCCTGTGGAACTACCTTCACCACATTATTATGCATATAAAAAAGCAAGTTACAAGTAATATTTCTTGTGAAAGTTTTCTCCTTAGCGTGGTATTTCATACTGAACAATTAATGTATTGATATGATATATGTTTTTTCCCCTATTAGACCACTACTTTTCGCAGTTATTTTGGTAGTTTCCTTTGTAACTAACTACAGGGTATTTTAAAAAGTGTTTTTCTCTGTATGTGAGAGTCTGTGGGTGCCTACGTTCCTGTGCACCATTTACTTATTTATACTCAGACAATATAAATGTAAAATGTCAGTTTTTAAACCAGTCTCACTAATGAAGTTTTTTTTCTGCATGGTATTTTTTCCTGTCAAACAGGTTACATTTTTTTAAATTCTCCTTTATGTTAGAAAAAAATTTTGATGGATATTGGTTTGCATAGATTTAATGAGAAGATAAAAAGATGATTAAATATTTTCTATTTGCAATGGAGGAAAAGGCTTGAGGAAAACTGGCAGCATTCAACGTCTTGCTATTGCCAGACTGACAATTAGTACAGTCTGATGTGTCAGTTTGCTTGCTTTCCTTTATTATCAGGTTTTGGGTTTTGTGTGACATGGCTGAACTTAAAGGCAAATAATGAAGCTAAAACCTCGTCACTATAGGCAGCACGATTTCTCAGAAGCTAACTGTTAAGTCAGTATAAATTAGAGTTGTGATGGTCTGCAGTGCAGTCACATGTTCTCCCCTCCCGTACTCAGGTTATTGTAATATTCGAATTTATCTGTAGGGGGCAATGCTTAATAACAAATGTCTGATTTCTCATTTTCTTCAAGAACTACAAATCAGAGAAGCTGCATGGGGAAGACTGATTTTACCAAGTCAGCCAGACGTCCAGTATGTGAATTATAGCTCTTTACTATGGATCTTTATGTATGTAAACTAAGAGATTATCTACCATTAATCTAAAAAAAATGACTAAATTATTGTCCTGATTTTTCAAGCTATTCAGATCTCCCTATATGAGCATTCTCCTTTTGTACTTTTAGGGAACTGCACTATTTTCTGCATTGCCTAACACAGTGATGCACGGCACACACACGAACTCACAAAGCACAGAATGAAGGAAGGCTATGGGCACACTAGAGGGAGATAATAAGGGGAGGAAATCAGTTGTCACTTCATTTCCCAGTCAGAAAACTCTACATAAATTGAGCACACTTCCTTCAAAAGAAATTATCCATACAACTAGGCAGTTCATGCGTAAATGTTGGCTGTACTAAGTATTATGCAAGGACTGGCTCACAAGTGTGTGCATCCTAGAAAATGAAACTATGTGAATAAGACGAAAAAGATGATGAAGAAATTTCTTGTAATAGGATGTAAAAAAAATGCTTGCACCTCAGCTTGGCTTTGTCAGAGCTGGTGACACTAATAGAATTGCTGAAGAGAGTTTAAATAAAGTAATAGTAGCAGGTATCATGTTGAATAAGAACAGAATGAAAAAATATTCAGGAAGTGCAGAGCAGGGAAAGCTTCATTTTTCCCCACAAATATTTTGTTCAATATCCTGCTATTCAAATGTAATATCAGAGACCTTAAGAAACTTAATACCTGTGTTCTTAATGCAGGTATTCCGACAGATATCTGTCATCATAATCATTAACATATTCAGGCCAGAAATAAAGATGAAACCTCCATGATAATATACCCAAGAGAGTTCACTGTTACTGCCTCGCTCAGTAAAAGATCTGTAAAATCTCTTTGATAAGGCTTTGAAGCAGGCAGAGCTTTGCAGTGGATCTGCCTAGGCCCTCTCCTCTAAGTCTAGGCAGAGGAACTCCCTAGAGGCCAGAAGGTTTTGGCTTTAAAAAGAAAGCACCAAAAGTTTTTATTCAAATATAAAACGGAATAATTAACTATTTAATCAGACAACAAATGATTATTGGGGAGGACAGAATATAGATAAAAATGCTTATATAAAACTCCTCTTCTGCCTACACATCTGTGCAATGCAGATGCTTCAGTCAGCTCAGTGACTGCAGCTCTGAGCTGCTGCAAACTGGCTCATACCTTTGGCCATTCCTTCCACCCCGTCCTGGCCTTCTCTCTCCTCCGTCCTCCAGCCTCTGCTGAGGCACTGACTCCTTCATTACCTAAGTGCCAACATTATTTTCCTAAGCACGGAACTCACTAAATAGCTCTTTTGCTCCTTGCAGTCCTGTCTGGTTTTCCCCTTGATCAGCAAGATTGCCAGCAACCAACCTTTTTTTTTAATTAGCAACAGCAACACGGAGGCATTTTGTATTGGAATAGCATTTGACACAATTTAAAACAGACTTCCTGCCAAAAAACCATGCTACTGCATTCTTAACTTTGCTCTTCTGTATGACCCAAGCAGAATGCCATGAAGTGAATCTTCCTTGATCTTTCTCTAAGTCTCACTGCACATAGCCAAGAGGATTTTCTCTTTAATGCCTGTGCATGGCATGAAACACGAATATTAATAGCTAGAAGATGAACTTAAATTCAGATGCAAGATCTTTCTTATTGCTTTAGATTGTTCCAAATGAAAATGCAAAATGCAAATATGAAGCTTCTACAAACAATAACCTATAAAATATAAAAGTCTATTACTCGATCTCAGTAGTGAGAAAAATATCAACTGCATACAAGAATAGAAACATCAGAAGTGACTTCAATTCCCATTCAAGCACAACGATGTCCTCTAGCACAGAAAAAAAAAACCCAACAACTACATTTACAGATTGAAGTAGTTGTGCATTGGTGTTGAGAATATATTTAGAATGCAACATTCCTTAGAGGCTACTTTTTGTGTCATACAGTGTCAGATTCCAGTGTGTTAAAGGGGAAGCAATACTTCTTTGTAGGGTTTCTGATGCCAGGATGCTTCTCAGTGGTTTATTAACATAATATTTTGTTCTTCTCTAAATTTAATATTTAGTAGCTGTTCTAGCAAGAACATCTTTGTCACCATGGACAGCTATGCCTAGGTGTGGACTCCGGTGTCCTTTTAAATCATATTCTTTTTTGAATGAGAGGTGATCATTAAATTCTCCATATTCAAACAACAAGTCTTCAGAAGGCAAATATATTCAGTGTTTTGTATTGGTAGTTCATTTCAACAAAAGAAATATATTCAATAAATGCTTATCTTCTTTAAGAAACAGCTATGATATGTTTTGAGCTACTACTCGAACATATTTTGATTTACAAATAAGTCTGAATGCTCTTTGAAGAATCTTGTCAGTCTTTAGACAATATATAATTGTACCTTGCAACAAATAAAGCACATTTTTATTTAAAGTAAGACTCTCTAATATTTAAATGCTAAGACTGGACACTGGGACATTTTGATTAATTTCTCGATTTGTTGCAGACGTCTTGTTTAGCTTTGCTGACCTTCCTTTCCAGTGTATGATAAATCTTTAACCTGTGTACGTGTTTGGATAAGATAATTCTATGACAGCTGTACTTGGATACTTTGGCAGTAAGACCAACACAAGCAATTAGTAGATACATAATTGAAACACAGGTTTGCTGCATACAAAGACACATTTATAACATCCTACCAGGTTTGTATCACACTTAAAATTGCTTTTAAGTATAAGTTAAACTTTTTTGAGAGCAACTGATTTTCAGCACTGTCATAACAGCAAAAGTGAAAGGAGATTTATCTTGTAAAGTAATTCACGTAAATTATAAAAAGTTTTGGTGATTGCTCAAAGATCTCTCATTTTCTTCATATTGCTATAAACCTGTTATTGATGAACACATGTTTTTTTGGAATATAGTATTTTTGAACTCTTTAGAAAAAAAATCTTGTAGGTCTTAGATGAAGGTGTAGGCAATTTCTTAATCACTAGTGAAAGAAACTTGTTAATCTTCTGTGTGACAGCTATTGGATCTATTTGGGTCACTCTGTCACTAATGAAATGCACTTGCCTCCAGAAAGCAGCATGGCAGCTATTCTGCCGTATCTGTAACAAAATCAGAAGAGTTTAGCACAAAATCTCAACTTATACCCTGAGAAGTTAAAATGAGAAAAGCATGAAAATTTGGAAGACAGAATATGATGGCCTAGGATGATACATTCTGCTCTCTCTTTCTCCCTCTGCCAGCAGTAGAGTTCAAACCAACATTTGAACAGGGTTGTATTTCAGTTATGATGAGCTCTAGTGCTTGGTTCAGGTGCAAAAATAATACCTAAACTACATTTCCGTCCAAGAACATGGCAAAAACTTATATTCTAAGAGACAGGTGGAATGGTCATTGATCTTATATTTGTATTCAACTCATAAGAAAGGCTATTCAGCAAAGGGACACAGTACAAGTTAGGGACTGGAAACCTCTGGTTTAGTGAAGCCTAAACTCTCATTTTCTCTTCAGATTTTTCTGGTTGTAATTTTGTTATTTTAATACTGTTGCATTAGGAGAGTTTCTCCAGCCATACTTATAAAACTGCAGATATACGAGGTGCAATTTTGGACCTACAGCATTTCTTAGAGGTGAACAATTCCTTACTGTAGCTGTATAGCCTGCGTGAGTTTTAGTTCAGTTGTTCTATCATGACTTTATTAGCCTGACACAAGCACCCCTATCATGAAGTCTCCCACTTCATGCATAACTGCTTCTACTTCCCATTTAAGTTCAGAGCCAACTTTGCTAAATATAGCATTATGGTGTACCTGGGAACTGGCAGGTTTTCAGCCTTGATGGAAGAGCAGGAGTGCTATGGGGTCAAGGCAAACAGCAGAATATACAGTGGTCTGCCATAATCAGTCAAAGGCCTGAGCTACACAGGATTGTTCTTTGCAATTTCGCCTCTTGACCGCAATTCCATGAGGTATCGTGGTGGTAGTTTTTTCTAATATTGTTCAGCTTCTACGAAATCAAAAGATTACATTATGTTTAGATCAACCGTGTCAGCTTGTACTTCTCAGAGCAAAAAAAGAAAGTTGCCAGAAAGCATAGAAAAATACAATCCATTTAACCTAGAGGTGATATGAGATAACGTAAGATCTCCCTGATATTTGATTGTAATAGAATATGAAGAGGCACAAAGCATTGACATGACTTAAACTAGGAGCTTAAGAGACCTAGGAAACATTAAAATCACTGAGATTTTACTCTGTTGGAATGTATCTTGTGGTGACTTGATAAGTGTTTAGAGTTCACAGAAGCATGGAACAGTTGAAATTGGAAGGGACCTCTGAATGTCATCTTGCCCAACCCCCACTGATCAAACAGAGTCACCAAGAGCAGATTGCCCTGGACCGTGTCCAGGGAGCTTTCAAATATCTCCTCTGTGTGAGTCTGCATACATAACCCTTCTGGGCAGCCCATTCCAGGTCTTGGTCGTCCTCACAGTACAAAAGTGTTTCCTGATGATCAAAAGGAACAGCTTATGTTTCAGTTTGTGCCTTGAACAACATGCTCTTGTCTTGTCTCCATTGAAAAGAGCCCAACTCTGTCCTCTTGGTACCCTCCTTCTAAGTATTTATGTACATTGAGTTCTTCTGAAGGGAGATGCTCCAGTCCCTTAATAATCTTTGTCCATGTTGTCTCTTGTACTAAGGAGCCCAGAACTAGACACAATATTCAACATGGACACCCGGGATGACCTCATCAGTGCTGAATAAAGGAGAGGATCACCTCCCTTGACCTGCTGGCAATGCTTTGTTTAATGCAGCCCACATTGGCCTTCTTTGGGCCAAGGATGCATTGTGGCCCTGGTTCAACTAGATGGCCACTGGAACACCCAGGTCACTTTGTACAAAGCTGCTTTCCACTGCTCTTCCTCCCCAGGTACAGGATTTTGAATTTCCTCTTGTTGAACATGTCTTCCTATCAGCTCATTTCTCCAGACAAGTGAGGTCCCTCTGGATGGCAACAACTTTTTGCATTCATAATCAGGATCATTAATGAGGATTTTACACAGGACAGGACTCCAGTATCAGCCCCAGGTTACACTGCTTGTTACTGGACTTCACCTAGGCTAATACTGATCACCATGTTCTGGACCTGACTGTTTTTAGCCAGTTTTTGTTCTATCTCAGTGAAAAATCCTCATATTGTCTATGAGGTACTGATCATAATGAATATCTATATAATATCCCTCGATTTCCTATAGTACCTTACAATAATTATGATCAAATTGATTTTGCTTTTTTCTATTGTGAATGAACACAGATAATTCAGAAATTAATAAATTAGTATTAAACAGCTTGCATCAGACTTAGTAATTCCTTTTTGGACTAAATAGTGAATATATTAGTCTAAAAAGGGAGATGTCAAAAGCACTTTCCTTTTGTTTTCTTCTTGTAAAAATGACCTCTGATTGTCCTATAATCTCCTAAATTCTCTTGACTGGATTCTCAGGTCATGTAGAATGTATGAAAGCAATTAAAAAGTGGCTTCCCTCAGCACGTTATCTGACTATTAAACTGTCAAAGTTGGAGGTAAATTCCAAGGACATACTGATTTTCCCATACTTAAATTTGCCCTTTTGAAGAATCCTGATATGATGGGCAGGTGTTTGGCAGGTTAATTGTCCAATGACAACTGAAGTGTCTGCAGTTCAGTGATGTGTGAAGTGATCCTGATATAAAACCTGCACCAATAGAATAGTGGACTTAGGTGGCCTGATGGGTCATTCCTATTTCCGATGTCCACAAATGTGTTATGGAGGTGATAAATCAATGCAATACCCTTCTAAAAGGGAAATGTTATAGATATAAATGCTGCTAATTATATGTGTCTGCAATTTGCTTGGTAGAACTTGAGGTAGTACTACTGCCTGTTACTAGATGTGTCTAAAGGCCAGTAGTTTTCATTCAGTGCAAGGTATGAGCCAAATTACTAACCCAAAGGCTTTCAAATGAAGTTGTTATTCATCTAACTGGAAATGTAGAAGATTGTGGTTGAAGCTGAAGGTCATAATTTCATCACCCTTTATTATATGATTTAGATAATGGTCTGTTATGTACTGTATATGTATCTAAAGTATATCACCATGTCTTTATTTCCCTAGGCTCTGACATAGTGTATTTCTGTGTACACTTCTGATGAGTCATTTCCCTTTTTGTTACCCAGAGAATCATCACGCAGTATGATGTCTTGCCCTTTGTAATGTGAGAGGACCAGAAACTTGTTGTTCAATTGCCAGGGGCAAAAGAGGTTCAAAAACCTGTTTCCACTTTGTTCTTCTGTGTATTGCACTGTGGTAGTACAAGAGACAACGACAGATATCTCCTATCTTCAATTTGCTACATTCCCAAAAGGAACAAATCACTAAAACCAGAGCAAAACAAAAACCCCAAACAAACAAAGCCAAATAAAAACAAAACAAAAAACCCCAAACCATAACACACAAAACACAAAAAACCAAACCCACAACCAAAACCACACCAAAACCCCAAACCAAAAAAACCCACACTCTTTTCTGCTTTGAAATTTAGGAAACACAGAGCAGGCCATGATGGTTGCAGCTGGCATATATTTATGGAAGAAGGATAATGATGATATTCCATAAAATGAGCTGCTACTGCTATGAAGATTATGAAGCTGTGAGTAAGACACACATCAACTTGTTGCCCTGTACATGCAATAAAACCAGCTTGTTATCCACATGCATAGGTGAAGGAAGTGACAAATCAATCTAATCCTCACCCTGCAATGAAGGAGCATAAATAAAACAGGAAAGTGGCAGGGATTTTCATCTTCAGCCAAAGCACTCCAATGTGATTTCCTACATCCTTTTCATAATAGGCCACTGTAGAAACTCCAAGTGCCTCCAGGGTGCAGATGGTCACAGCGAGGGCCATGTTTAGAAAACTCATTAACATAATCTCGCCAGAGGAAGAAAAATGACCCATCTCCACACTGAAGATTCAAGTCATGGGAAGATATGAATGTCACTCTCTGTCACAATAATAGAAAAATCTGGGGAAATGACCAGAGGGTGTTTCAGCTCACAGAGGGAAGTGGGGAATAGAAATTCATTCTAGGATTAAGGCAAACACTGAATTGGTCTGAAGTTGCAAGCACCTTGTTGAAGCTATTAATTCATCATCTAGAACATCCATGTACCAAAACAAAGGAATGTAACAGCTGTCTTCAGAAAAGAGAGATCCAATGGGTCACACAGGGAATTGGTGGGAGAAATTAATCTCTGAACTTCATGAGTTAAGACCAAGTCAGAATCCAAAGACACTCTGCAGTTTAGGAAGATAGTATAGAGTAAAACATTGTGTAAATTTGCAATGTACGATCTTACTGTGCATTAACTTCCAACAATACACAAACCCCCAAACTGCAGCCGTGAGAGTGTAAGAGGTGTTTCATGATCCCTCAAGCAAGCAAGTGCTTCAACAATGATCCATCTTCACAGTGTAGTGTAAGTGCAGGTGGGCAATCTTTCATAGCAAGTCACATCTCCCAATGCGTTGCTATGACAACAGAGGATTTTAAGTGAACTCATTGAATTTTTACTACTCAAAACTACACTGAACATCTAAGGTTGCAGCAATGGGTTTATAAATTGTGATTTGGAGTACCTTGGGAGCTGATAATACCCTTTGAAGGACACCGAGAGGGGATATGTTACAAACTCCCAGTGACATTCAGTACTTCCACAGGATTCTTTATCTGCTCTTAGGGAGAGAAGAAGAGAGAAGAAAAGGAGTCTCTGTGAGATATCCTCTTAGTACTGCTATTGCCTTCATGAAATACATATTTGTAGCATTCCTTGATTAAAGCTATTGGGAAAATATATGCAAAGTACTGCCTCACTATTAAATAGGGGAAAATTAGAAAGGTGTTCAAGGCACGATTATTATTTCATCGTTTCTTACCTCACATTACCTAAACTAAGTAGTAAATAAAGGATAACTTTAATTCTGATTTTGAGTAGCAGGTAAATAAAATCCCTGCGCTTGTCTGTTGTGAAATGTGAGCTGCAAATCACGATACTTAATTTAAAAAAAAATCATACTTCTATTCCTCCCTTCATTCCAATAGTATGAGCTGGTTGATAAATGATAGTATGAGCTGCCCATAAATGCAACTAGATATCTATTCTATTTAGGAAGTATAAAGTTTAGGCATCTAAAGCGTCAGGTTTTCCCTAAGATACAGGACAAGCCACNATTTTTGCATCTTACTCTTGTCATCCAATCTCACTATACACTTTATTTTGAGAAGAACTTTAGTATCTTTTGATTTGTAGAAATCATTGTTAATGGAGGCACAGAACTCTATTTAAACTGGCATTGCATAAACTCAGAAAATTCATATTGAATATATTTTATTTTCACTCACCACCCTTGAAAATAATACAATATTATTGGTCTCCCAATCAGTGCTATTTTTAATTTCTTTCTTTGCCTACAACTTCTTTCTCACAATGAGCAGAATTTAATTTTCAAATCCAGTTTTGCTTATCCCATCATGCACCATACTTTCCAAT
>WEKX01005945.1:43659-55904 GCA_013390025.1 Pitta sordida | reverse complement strand
CTACCCAGGCCATTGTTTTTGAGGGTGAGAACAGGAGATAAGCAAGTTCTCTCTGAAGAAAATGGAAACCAACAATTAATAACATGCTACTAGGTACCATTATTGCAAGTAGCTATTCTTTATCAGCAATTTTCAGGATACCACCGCTCAGCGAGTATGGAACCATGCTGAATCAGGAATTCAGTTCCTCTGCTAGTGCAAATCTTAACCTGAAACTGGTTTATGTATGTCCTAAACAGCAAGCCTTAAAAAGCTTGCAGAAATAGAGAAAAACTTTCAAAAATACGGTCTTGGAGTACCTAAGCACCTGCTTACTCTGCAGCATTTACAAAGAGAAAAAAGGGGAAAAGTTTCAAACTTCATAGAGATCCCCAACAGCCATGCCAGAACACCAGGAACTTCTGCAAGAAGGTAAATAATTCCTGAGATAGCAGAAAAAAATGCTTCTGCAAATTAGATTAATCAGAAAGGTTTTGGCACGGCACAAGGTGTTTCAAGATTTGCAGTTCCAACCCACCATTTGGCAAACGCTTTTCTTGTGATTGCTTTTCAGAACATACTCAGCATCAAAAACAGCTGAACATTCCAACCTGCAAAGGTCAGAAAGCTCTTCCAGGAGCAAAATCACACTTTGAAGACTTAACCAAGCTATGACAGTAACACCAGCAAGTAGTAGAAATGCCTATTAAAAAAACCAAAACAGCAATGATGATGATATGATAAAAACAACCAGCCTCAAGCTTAACAAAGCCAAGAGTTTTGAACTGAACAGTTCAAAAGAGCACAGTGATTGAGACTCTGAATCCTGTTCTTGTAACTTCTGAGAATCTATGAAAGTAATTACTAAGATTTCAACAAAAACAAAAATAATGATCTGTAAAGTTTTAGAAGCCTTTCAGAGTCAATTGAGCATATTGTTGTAAGTAAATAAACACATTCTTTACTCCCCAATAAATTAATCCTCAGAATGCTCCCTGTAGAGTATATGTAAAAAAAAATCCCATGAATGTCAGTTGAAGAAGAAGTAATTCAGTCCGAATTAGCAGCTTAGTTAAATTCACAAAACCCAGTCTCCCCTTGTGATCTATATGTCGAGGAAGCATGGTTACAAATTTTAAGATGTATGTAGTGCTGAAGAAGGACAAAGTGCTCACAGGTGGAAATAAACAACACCCAAGCACATGTCAAAAATAAACCAGAGTCAATAAGAACAGCCAAGTTTCATACTATAACTAGGTAAAAATAAAAAAAATATAAAATTGAAAAACAGTTCAAAATGTCTTCCAATTTTTTGTTTAAAAAACAAAAAATACTAATTCTTCTAATTCTGTGAATGCACCAGACCTAGAATAGCAAAAAGATATTGTATCTTTTTAGGGGTTTCATGTTTCTTTTTGATTTAATGACAAATTTCATCATCTAGATGAAATGTGATGTGTGCAAGAAAATGAGGAGTCAGCAATTTAAACATATCGAATTTTTATGCTAGACAAAACCTCAATCATTCATTCTGTCACTGTTTCACCTGAACCAGATATATGGAGGTGAGTGTAACTCTATTAATAATTTTGAAATAGATGGAATTTGTTTTTTTCCATATATTCAATAAATAAACTCGCCATTGTAAACTGTCCCTGACTTAATTTAGTGGTGTAAAACATTGCAAAGCAACCTTTTCCTGATGGCAATTATGAATGTGGCAATTATGAATTACTCACTATTCAGAGCAGTGAACCCCAAAACCAGTCCTGGATTGATCTGTATTCCAATGGACACATTCCATTGGATCAGTGAACCCATTAACTCCACATCCACTGAATATGTGGCAGAATTTCTGAGTTAAGGGATCTGTGGAAGTTGCAACATGTTCAAGGAGGCACCAACAACTACTCTGAAGGAACGATGGACTATGAAACAGATTTTCATTTTCTCTTTACAGCTGGAGGCTTGGAGAAGCTGGCACTACTGACAAGTGACAAATTGATTCGAAATAAATCCGATACAGTAAACATGCTTCATGAATTTACAACCTTCCAGGACACCAAAAATCCAAGTCTGTTTTCTTGACAGAATCTCAGACAGCAAACTAGAGCTGAACTAGCTGTGTAAGTAACTACAAAAGTTACTGATTTACCTTCTGGCCCGGAAATTAATATGATCAATTTAGGTCTTCTTTTTTGAAATATTTTAAAAATCCTGGCTACATTATACAAAGTGAAAAACCCCCAACAATATCACATAGAGTGAGAGCTTTGGCAAAGCAATGGAAACAACCCCATCTCAGTACAGCTCTGCATCTAGCACTAGACTTTCCTCATGTTTATGGTCTTTCATCCAAGCATTTATATTTCAACCAATTGTACAAAAACATATCTAACTTATTCACATAGTCATAAGATAAACTGTACTTACTATTCAAAAATAAAGTAATGCTATTTATATTGCATTGCTCTCAAGGAAAATTATCTTAAATCAAGATGTTGAAAACAGCTACTGTAAGTCATGGACAGAGCTGAGCCTGCTTTAAATTCAATTCATTTAACTTCTTTATCATCAAACAAAAATCACAGTTCTTCACTTCAAAAACCACGAAAAAGGTTCTGTTTTAGTTTCATGATTCCTGGTCATGAAAATACCCGAAAAGATTCTGTGGAGAACGATAGGAACGGGAATAATGGCCTTGTTTTATTTAATACAATTGTAGCAACTTGCCAATCAAGTTTTTTGAAGACAGGGAGTTAAATGAAAATAAAATAGAAATAAATGCTTTGACAAAGATGGTAGGAGAAAGACAACGGAGTTTGAAAAAATAGTTCTGTCACCGAAATGAACTTTTAGTGACTACTTCAATCTGAGAAATTTATTTTCAAGTTTCAATAAAACATTGAAAAGAATAAAGATAATAATGATGGTAGTAACAGATATTTTTTAATAATGTACATCGTGTGAAGCTTTAGGAATTAATGTAGATATTTGTAAATACAGAATTTTTCTCTGTTAGCTCTCACGTTGGAACTGGAAGGCATTAAAAAGTAAACACTGCACATCAGGATCACTGTAACTCAGCTCATACTACTCCGAAAGAGAAGCTGTTCATCCTTTTGTCTATGGAAAAGTGACACCCCCTTGGCTGAATAACACATTAATGAGATGTGAATTAGCTGCAGCAAACAGGAAAAGGATGGGTTCTATTTGTGACTTGTATTTTTGTGGGGTCTGTAGATCATGCACATCCCCTGCTTTGTAAAGCATGTTGCTGGACAAGGAGGCTACTTTTAGCAAGCTTCTGGATGTTTAGAAGTCTTGAAAAAGTTGACATCGCACACTGTATTTTCGACATATCTGTCTGAATTCAACAAACCCCTTGCAGAGTTATTCTGCGCAGGACACAAAAAATTGCAAAATATTTTGGGTAAGGAAGAATATTTTATAAGAAATTTAACAGAATTTGTAGAAAACCTAACTAAAACAACTCTCTGCCAGAGAGAGTGGACAATTGGTAATTGGCTGTTACTTATATTAGAGGATTATCTCACTTTATTCAGTGAAATTGTCCCTAATTTGTAAAACTGTCCTTATTTGGGTACAAATTCTGGGGTACTCCATTCCTTTGATGCATGGTATTTTTTCTGGTAGACTGGTTTTCACCTTTTTTATCTGTGCTTTCATGCTTTTAAGTTTATTCCTTCACATTTTGTAACCTACTGTATGTTATCAAATGTCTAAGCATTCCTTACACGCACAGAACTTTTAGAAGTTTATTAAAAACAAACTGAGTTTTCCCAGATGGTGGTATAGCAGTAATTAAGTAAAAACTGCTATTCCCAAGGTGTGCTCATTTCTGCTAATATCACCAGTACTGCTGCTGCATGCTCAAGCAGGTTAACAAACACAATCAGATTAGCTTTTGTTCTTCCAGAACAGCAGGGCTAAATCTTCATTAGGTATAAAACAATGGAGACACATGGAAGAAGAATGGGATGCTATGGGTTTATGTCAGTTGAACACCAGGTCTGTATAATTATTTGAAAAATAAAAAAAATACGATAGTACTGGCTAAGAAATTTTAAAAAGTCAATCCATTTTTCAGCTTTAAAGTCAATTAGATACAAAAGCCACTGGTTTGACAAAGGGTTATTTGAGTGATCCTTGCAAAGGTAAGAGCAGATTTAATTCTCTGGTTGCAAACCAATTGCATTTCATGAGATGAGAGAAGAAATAAAAGGAACAGATGTTGTTCCACATTGAGAATGTAAAGAAATTAATTGGAAAACTTTAGGAAACAGAGAATTTTTAGCATTTTTAAGTGCATGTGTGTCGTGCTTTGACCCTGGTTGGATGCCAGAGACCCACCCCAACTTCTCCTGAAGGAGAAAACTAAAAAAAAAACCAACTGGAAAATAAAACTGGAAAATAAAATAAAACTGGTCACANCAGCAGCGGGATGCCTGGAAGAACATCTCTACCCCTTCTCTCGTGGGCCTGGGGACCTTCAAATCTCTCAGCCTCCCGACGCAGGTTCTGAGCTGGCACGCTACATCTTACTACTGAACTTTTTTTTCTTCTCTCCCAAGTATGTTATTTGCAGAGACGCGTTTATCTCTACTCTATAACCTTGAAGGCCCTGGCAGCACAGAGAGAGTCCAGGCAAGAACTGAGTTGTTAACCCCCTCGCTACCAGAGCAGCAGAAAACCCCCTAAACCATAACAATGTGGCAGGGGGGAAGAGGACAAGGGGGTGACTAAGGGATGTCTACTTTAGCATAGCAATGTTCATTGAAAAAACTATATATATAGGGTCATTTATTAAAAATCTTTTGTAAACAGTGCTAAAATGATGCAACCTTCTAATTAGCATGGGGTCTAATTCGGAAAGGAAGAAGTTCTGAGTGAAAACTAAACATAGTTCTGCCATAGCTTAGTGCACAGTGATTTCTTCTGACAGACTCACTTATCAAAGTGCATTCCTTGTCATCCAGCTTGTGGTTTCCCGTTGCTTTGTTGCCCTTTCCACAGCTTTGTAGCCCTTTTGCGCAGCATTGTTGCCCTTCTTGTAGCTTTGTGGTCCTTTGTGGTCCTTCACGTGGCTCTGTTGCCCTTTCTGGCCCTTCCTAGGACTTTCTTGCCCTTCCTGTTGCTTTGCTGGCAAATGTCTCTGCACTGACACATTCAGGAAAAGATATTGGAAAGAGCTCCAAGTCCTGTATTGAGATTTTCTAGCTTTTGAAAAGAGCATTTCCCCTTAAGCCATATCTACCTGCTTGTAAAAACACTACCCAACATATCTTGGCAAACTTTACCATTTGACTCAAAATATTCTCCTGAAATATCCACCATAGGGGCCCTTTGATGGCTGTAGTTTACACCTACACCTGTGTCTCAAAATATGGCCATAATTCCTCTGGGGATCTTTAGAGAGATTTTTGTTTATTAGAAAGAACTTTATCTGCATTTATTAATATACATCAAACACTAATTTTCTCCCACTACTGTTTCTCTTTTTCAGTCTGGAGCCACTTCCCTGAGACCAGCTTGGAGCAATTTTCCGATCACATCTCTTCAGTAAGGCCCTGTGAAGCAGACTGACTTGCTGGCCTCAAGAGGAACATTTTTACCACTCCTGCCCTAACTTGCTGGCCTCAGGAGGGACATTTTTCCACTATTGCCAGCACTGCTCGTGTTTTATGGGAACAAGGACTGGGAAGAGATGTAGTTAAACACTCAACAATGAAGCATCTTGATAAACAGCCCTTGTACTGCTGCAATTACCATATCTCTTGATTGTCAGGAAATAGGCACTTGATAAACATGTGGTTCCATTGTTTACCCACGTTTATTTTCAATTAAACCCAGAAGCCTATAATGTGCATTAGAACGCTGCTCAGCTTGGTTTGAAAATAGGCAGGTAATTAATGACTAGACATTGCATCTATTTATTTAAGACAGTCTCCAGAGATTTCAGGGACCGGTTATTCCAAGATAACAAGCTTGTTAGAAGGCTAGAGGAAGAGCAGTTTCTTTAGGTATTTTTCCTCCTGTACCTTTCTTGCACTTCAGGTAGTTTTTTTATTTAATTTTATGTCTTGGCTCAGTGTCATACGGTTGCAAGCACAGCCCTTCACTGCACTCTGTATCATGTAGTAGCCTGGATGTTGCAATTTCCAGGCCTCCAGCTGACCAAAGTATTTTGGAGCTGCTGAGCAAATGATATTCTCTAAACTGTTCCACTGTAATCATTTTTGCTTAGTTACTAGTCTGATTAATCTGTTGAGTTTTGTCAAGCTCTCACTTGGTAGTTCATTGTATTAGTATCAGACTCACAAATTTACTCCAAGTATTTTTGGATACGAAGATGTATAACAGCATGTCTTGTCAGATTCTGGAAAGAAACTTTGTGTCTGCAGTTATCCAAAACAATTTGATTGCCATCATCTCTATAATTTTCCAAGAGAGTTAAGCACCTAGTTTAGACAAAAATTAATGTCTATGTGACATACACACACGCACATCCTGTACCTAACGTGTATATGAACACACACCCCTACAAAATACATGTATATATGAAAATAAACTAAAATTTTTATATTAATACATGACCAAGCAGTCATTTCCTCTACACAAAACAAAGCAGATTAGTTATTTACATCATTTAGAGATCAGTCACATTTCCAATATATTTTGTGTCTCTATGCATTATATATACACATCGCCCCTTTTTTAGACTTATGCGACTCATTTTTGTTTTGAAGTTGCTCTTTCATTTATGTAACTGGAAGCTGTGCATTTGCGCCTGAGGAACACCAGTTCTTTATAGAAAAAGCATTTCATATTTTCTTAGAATAAAAAATATGGTCGTTACTCATAAACGATAAAAATTTCTTATTAGAGAGACCAAAAAATAGCCTTTTAAATACCATAGATTGGTTCCTTTATAGGAATAATAGACATCACTATAACATGACAATTTATGTAATTTAATAGAGTGATTCACTGAACTTCTAGAATCGTGTGGCCATAAGACAACATCTGTTGTCGTTAATTTAACCCACACTGAATTATATACAAAGACAATCCCTAAATTGCACTGGCTATCTGAGCTGATTCCTACTGATTTCAGGAGGAATTGGGTTTTGTCCTTCACAACATGCACAGTGGAATTTAAGATCAGTATTTGTCTCAGAAGTTTGAGAGTAGGACCTTGTCTTCCCCTTGGTCATAATTATAATGCAAGAGATGAAATGCTATTTAAATCATTCAGTTCTCCAAAAGAACATGAAATGCAAGCAGTTGATCTCGTGGTTTGGAATAGCTCATTGGTATCATCCTGATGCTGTTGCATGTAAAGACACATTGATTTCCATTGCTTGATGAAGTAGGCCTTAATGAGACAAATGGTTTCTCTCTAATCACATTTATATTGAAAATGTAAATCTGAAACATTTTTGACATACAAAAATTTAGGAGGTGTTCTTTAAGGAAATGTGCATCCATGGACTTTTCTAGGTCTGTTTCAGCACAAACATGGTCTGGTGGAGTGTGTACATATTTATAACAAAGTGTCAATCTTATTTATTAAGACGACAATAAAAATTTCTGGCAGACACCACTTATTCTTAAACTTAATGTGGGTGCTGGCCTGCAAGAACATCAGTTGCTTGGTGGGAATTTTCCATAACATTTTTGGCCCACAAAAAATAAATGCGTTAAAAACCCCAGAGGAAGGTGTCTCTGGTTTAGGGACCTAAACAGGTAAGAATGGATTTAAGCTTCCTCAAAAGTGAAAATTTTACGCCCCGAGGTTTACTGACCTTTAATGCAACTTGAGCTTCACTGACGTGCACTATTGAGAGTTTGTCAGTTTTCAGGAAAGGACACAAGCGCATTTTCTTATATGTGAAATCCTGACCCTGATTGTCAAATCATAGCAGACAAATCAAGTTTCTATTGAAACACAAATAAATAGGACATCGAGCCACTTCCTGAGTTACTGCATTTAAGACAATGCTGATAATTAGATATAATATAGATATTAGAATTAGAATTAGAGATAATATAGATAAAACATGCATTTATTTCGTAGCTGGCNATTCTGTGTGATTCTGTGTGATTCTGTGTGTGATAATTTCACTTTGGAAGGCAAACTACGGTATCAGGTGGACAGAAAAACTTTCTACTAGAAAGGTATTTTTGAATTCTATACATTTTTTAAAGTATTTCAGTTATTCTGTAATACCAAACAATTTAATATATATCTGATCCCTTTCTCATTTCAGTGGAACACTGAACTGTAAGTACAGCTTTGTGAATCATGTTTCAATGTTAACATCCTGAGCATCTCTCTGAGTAAATGCAAAGAAACACTTAATTAAAAAGCTTTTCCTCTAGGCAGTCATTTTTTCTGAAAAGTATTCATGATTACTTGAATTTGTTCTACAGTTTTCTATATGAATCAAGTAAGTAATTACTTCTAACTGGATGCCATTTGGTATTTAAAACATACATATTCCTCCTTCCTTTGATTTGCCACATAAGCAACATGGTTGTGTCAGCTTCCTTGCTGGCAAATTATACAGATGTGTTTTGCCATACTTGAAGCTTATAATTTAGAAATTAATTTTTCACAAACACCAATGCCACTACAGATCTATTGTTAAGCTCTTGCCATGAAATGAAAAGGAATGAATCTTGTCAGAAGAAAATAGTGTGAAGAAAATACATTAGTGATATTTACTAGGAATCCGTCTGGTATAATGAACTCATTATCTATCCATATCTGAAATCTTGGACAGATCAATAAAGCAAACATAGGCTTTATGCATCTGTTATGGAAAAAAAACGTAACTAGTTGGGGACCACAACATTTTTTGCAAGCTGGAGAAGTGGAATATATTCACTAAATTGACAGGAAGGTCGCGAAAATTATCCCCACTTGTTTTCTTATCTTTCCTTGTCTTGTGACATGCTACAGGAAGTATTTTGGATGAATCAGCTTTCAAAGGCCTTCCTCTGGTTTCCGAATGGGGAGAGATTACAGCAAAATCCAGGTAATATTTGGGTGAATTTGTATAAAAATACACATAACACATCTTCAACTTTCATATAGCTGCAATTTCAAATAATAACTTTAAATTTTTAGTGCCTTTGTCTCTCTCCTATTGCAAATGTATTCTCTGGGAGTAGTCAAAGAAACAAAAGTCCTCAGTCTTCAAACCCAAAAGGAACAATGATTCAACATCACAGTCTCTTCTCCCCGTGAAAATGAACTTCACGATGATTATGAGAAGCCTGTGAAATCTCAGAACTACAATCTCCTTGTTGGTTTGAAAATACATGGTACAAACTACAGTTTTCATCCTAGTATATCACTGTATCTTTTTTATGCATCAGTTATTGGACTGCAAAATAACTTCTCTTCTTGTTGGCTGAAGGCACATATTATTGTGGCATGTCGAAGGCTTCACTGGATCACGTATATCACACACAGGACACGTGATTTATATTTTCTTAGCCAATCAACCTTTTCAGAGTGCTTTAATACACGTTCATACTCTGGGGCTAAATACTGAACAGGGAAACAGTGGCTTCAAACATGGCTCATTCAGAGACACCATCCAAACTTTGGATGCAAATACAGTGTCTAAACTATTCAGAACAATCTCTGTCCACATGACCAAAAGCAAAAGAAATCTAAAATCAACTTCTACCCCACTTGTTTATTTCTTTCTTCCCCAACACCTCTTTTGGAATGGGCTTTGAGTTTTTGGTTGCAAGCACGTTTCTGTGATGTTTGGCTTGACTTTTAGATGTCTAGATCTTCAGTATTTTGAAGATTAGAATCTTCACTTTTGTTTTCTTGGTTCATGGATAAAGAGCAGGAGGCATTTCCATCTCTCCTGTAGAGCTGAAAGCTAGTTTATATATAGTGAAGGTTTATAAACAATCAAGTGCTGCAGTACTTGAGCAATAAGCACATTATTGCATCAAAGCTATTTTCAATTTGTCTTGCAGCATTCAAACACTGTCATTTAAGTGTTTTTTTTATTTTAAACAGTTTTCATGCTGCTTACAGATGTCAAAACTAAATGAACAATAAATAAAAAGCAGTTTCCGTCCAGATATTGTGCTTCTTTCTATTAACTTGACCCTAACTGCAACACTGATGTGTGTAATCTTGAGGAACAATTAAAGACAAGGACAGCAGCCTAGCATCAGGGAGAATGACTTTGATCTTTTTCTCATCTACACAGTGTCTGGCAGGAAACATAAATGGCAGTTTAAATGGGAAGGCTGATAGAAAAGACCTATTAATTTAGCTTTCTGACTATTTTAAAGCATTCACTTCTCTCAAAAATTATTTTCTGTAGCCTCTCTTCAGCAAAATCTCAACTGAGCTTCCCAAAGTAGAAAGACCATTCTGTTTCCTTTGCTTCTAATGCCGTTGTCATTTTGCAGTAACAGGAGACAGATTAAAAAACATGTTAATGCTCTACATCAGTTTTGTGCATTTTTTCATAACCTTGGCTTATGGTGTTATGAAGGGAAAAATCACTCATGAGAACAGCTGATTTACTGTATTGCTGATAAAGCAAAGAACACAACACCTTTTGACTCAGCTATTTGTAGAAAGCTGCTTCTTTTGCCAAGTACTTTCAGCACTGGTTGTGCTGGTCTGCACAACCAATTTATAAAGGAGGTCCCAACCTCTTCTGGGGGGATTGGGTGACCTCTACTAAAAGAAAAATAGAAAAAAAATCCATGTTCTGTCTCTGAGCATGAGTTTTAAGGATTCCCTTACCCTCAATTTACTTAACATATCAAATAGCAACAAGGCACAAAAAATTCCCCGCGTTTCAGCTGCTTCCACCCTTCAGGTTGTTCTTGGAAGAAGTCACAAGCATAAAAGAGGTATTGAAAGCATTAATATGACATTAATTACCAAGTGATATTTATTCAAGATATAAGCCAAAATTATCTTCCACCCACTTGTTTATCATTGACTCCTGTCTAAATCTGAGCACAATAGAGGTTTTGCAGAAGAAAAATGGTGCCATGGAGGAAGAAGACTTTTCATAGCAGGGATTGCAGTCCTGTGGCTATCTGGGCTCAATTGGAAGGTTCAGTTCTGAGGTTCTGTTTCCAGTTCCTCCAGAGAGTTAGGCAGCCCTTTGAGATAGTCATGGGAGTCTGCAGTGCTTTATTGTTCAGACATGAATATCTCTAACTCAGATCCTGCTCAAAATGCAAAGACAGGGAGAAATGTGCTAGGAGAATATATTAAGACTGTGGAGAATTCAGACATTACAGTAGCAAAATACATAAAAATAACTTCAACTGCAGAAGGCTGTTGGCCTTCTCATTGGCCAAGCATATTTTAGTTTACTCTTTATGCTACAATACTTCTTTAATGATACTGCAGTGAAGAAAATTACTATGGGGAGTTGATTATACCGTATGGTGTTTTGTTTCTAAATGAAGATGTTTGGATTGCCAGCTCTAAGCACTGCAGTGCTGCTGAAATTCAACAGACAAGCACAGACGAGCATTTGGAGCGGTCTTTTCACAAACTGAAAAACTGTTGATTATTTATACTAAAACAGTTCCTTGGAGCACAACTGATAGGTCAGATTCCTAATGGAAGAGGTGGTGCAGAAATACCACATGTCTTCCAAAATGACAGCAGTTCCATGGGGCACGTTCTGGTACTGATCAAAAGAGTGGAAAGCAAGTGTGATTGTGAATTAGGCATGAAATCCTAGGTATCAGTGCTAATAATGAAGACATGATGTCAAATTATAAACACCATACAGTACTGAGTTTTTTGTATCAAGCCCTCATTACCAGGTCACCTAAGGATTATTTTATTATTGAACACAGAATCCAATTAGGTCAGAAATCCTCTCTAAAACAGAAACTATCACTGGCTTGGCAAATACAGCTTTTATTCATAAATGCAAATATATATAGAACATAAGTTACTAAACATAAATAACTTTCTATTTAATTCTAGGGTTTCAGCCTACAAAGTTGTTATCACCTGATTTGATACGTTTGTTATTGCCACGGCCTAGTCTGTGGTAGTGCATTTATAGCAACAATCTGCTTTCATGGTAACTGTTCCCAGTTCTGTCCCTTAGCAGCAGAATGATCTGGAGCATTATTGCATTTTGGTTTCTTCAGACATAAAACTGGACTGGAATATTATTCCCTATGCTCCAGAAGTATTTGCAGACCTTTGAAAACATTGC
>WEKX01005945.1:27584-41303 GCA_013390025.1 Pitta sordida | reverse complement strand
ACTTGGTACGTTTGTGACAGGGTAACCTATTGTTGCCTGAACTGATGACATTGGTTACTGTGGAAACAATGAATGGAAGCACATGAAATGAGATTGAAAGAGACAAGTGCTCAACAAAGGACAGAGGCATGACAGAAAAATATGCAAAACAGGTATGTGCTGGATTTTTAATTGTTAGGAAAACATTAGATTGCTTATTACAACAAATTCTATGATTCAGTTCTTTGAATTCTACTCCCTCCTTAAAATGCAAAACCACTTAATCCCAATTTATAAATATCAGGAAAATATAACTCCCTTACACATTTAAAATTTAGACTCTCTGTCCATGTCTTGATTTCATCTTCCTCTTGGGTACTGACACCTTTGAGATCTTTCAGAAGCTTTTAAAAGGGCTCTGACAAGATAAACTACTTAGTTTTTCTCTGTTATGACATTGTCTCCTCCTTTGAGCTCACCATTACTGCCTTTGACACCAAACAAAATTCTGTCCTCATTTTCAAAGTCCTTCATTTGAAAGCCTACACTTTATGTTCTCCTAGGAGAATCCTTTAGCACGTGGCAGAAGAGAAATTTAAAAAATCATTATTATTTTTCGAAGCNAAAATCATTATTATTTGTCGAAGCCTTGTCAAAGACCCCCTACATGCCCAATAAAGACATACAATTAGCAGAAAAAAACACTAGTGACCAGGCTGAACAGCTTCATGGGTTAGCCTTATACATGTCAGCTCCAGTAAAACAAGCTCCTGCTTTTTTTATCAGAATGTTTAGCTGCAGCCACCTTCACTCAAGATTGTGTTGCATCCTCAGGTTTGTTTCACTCTCATTTCTTTCTATTTTCATTGCAGGAAGATACATTATTTATATAGTATTCATCACAGCGCTTATCATACAAGCTCAAAACAACATATGCTTGTACAGTTTTGAGGGAAGAACAGTTATTTGTAACAAAGTTGATAGTATTAGTTTCACATCCTTTTCCAAAAGGATCTCCCTGTCTCTCTTAAAGTAAAAGAAAATCAGACACAAAGTTAAAGGAAGGAATAACTTTAACAACCTGAATCAGTTCTTCACTCCCCTTTTTACAGCACAAGGAGGTCGGTTGGCCAGGCTCAGAAGTCTCTCTCTTCTCTTTCTAGAGAGCACATCTGATGAATTAATATCCCAACAATACCATGCAAAAGTGAGTAAAGCCGAGCACATCTTCATTATTAGCTCAGAAAGAAAGGCTCAGAGCTGCAAGTCTCTTATGCACAAAGCAATGAAAGTGAGATCACTTTACTGGGAGACTTGAACAATGGAAGTGGAATTGGTCTGGATTTTACATTAACTAGAGCTGGTTGACAATCAAATGAATATCTGCAGAAAATACCGACATTTTAACATAAATTTTGTCCCCAGACACAGAGAAAGGGCTTGGTTTGTGCAATAGCAATTTCCCAACCTCATGGATTGGAGACAGCCCTATGCATACTGTCAGGTATTTCAAGCTCAATACATTTGAATTTAATACTTTATTTCTGCATCACATTGAAATGAACACTCCTACAACATCCTTCAAATACAACAGAGCAATGTTTTTTGATAGAAAACTATTTCATTAAGAGTATAAGTAATCTTAAATATTTTCATTTTACAACCATTCCTCTTTTCGTCTAAGAACAGTTGTTCTTAATAAGGCTGACAAAGTCCTTGGTGCAAGTTCTCTTTTTGTGTTTGAATAATCTTTGCTTTGCTGCCCATATACATATTTGCTAAAAAGAGGCAAGCTATAGTCCTTTCCAGGCCTATTTTAGAAATACAGGTCTTTGTTAAAAATCAGCTATGGTACTAGCTGGATACTGGAAAGTTATATTATGTATTACAATTAAAGAATGCAAAATTAGTATCTGCTAATGTCAATCTTCAAAATGACCTTGAATCCTTGTATTATCTAGAGAAAATCAGAAGTCTAAGACACTGATACTGCAAATTATTCTGTAGAGTTCAAATTTTCATAAATGTTATGTTGCAACAGAATCTGACATTATTCCCAAGTAAATGAAACAAGAGGTAGATTTCTTTTTCTCTTTCCTTTTTTGTTATTCTTCTGAAAAATAAAAATCCAAGTTCTATAATTCCTTCTTACTTAAAAACAAAATCAAAACAAACTTTCCTTGTATTGCTTCCACTACCTTTTCCTCCAATAGTTTAGCTGCGACAAAGAGAACAATAAACCCTTCACTTCATCTTAAATGATTTTTCCTCTTATTGCCATGCATCATAATTTGATTTTATAACATATATACAAATAACTTTATACTTACAACAAACTAAGTTACATCAGCTGCTGCTGAAGGATGACCAAATTCAGCCAAGCAAGTTGATGTTTCATATTATTTGACTTTCAAACCCACACCCTTAGCAGCATAATCAATGTCAGATGGTGCTGCCAGACTACTAGGAACATGTGAAAAACATTAAAATCAATTCTCTCTGGGGTACTTTGGAATAAGATAAATGAGAACTCCTTTTTCAGTATAAATTGTTAATTAATATTATATTTTAAACAGAATGTCCACGCAAACTATAAAAACCATCAGAGATTCTGTTTGTGCTGCACTCTCCAGTAATGAATGAGATGTCTGCAATAGCGGAGAAAAATCAAACATCTCTGGAATATTGCTTTCTTTACAATATCTGGCCACCACTTGCATGACTTGTCATTTCTTTAAAATTCGGGTATTGCTTCATGGACAAGAGAAGACTTGGGAGGAGACATGTAACCACTCAAACAGGAGCCCCTCAAGATTAAGAAGCAGCAGGATGCTGCTTGGTTTTTGGATTGCAATGGAACATATCTACATATATTTTATATGCAACTGTTTTATAGTCTCTCCAAAAGAAGATAACCTTAAGAGAGAAAGGGCAGCCACCTACACTTTCACAGAGATGCTTAAGCTCCTACTAATGCATTTTTGCTTCACAAAAAAAAAAAACCTTAGTGTGTCCCGATAAAAACTTTTGCAATATTTATATTCTTTTTTCCTCGTGATCTCTAGTGGCATTTGCAGACAGGTTATTAGATAATCCATTTATGTATTGAAAATAAAATCAGATTGAAGAGACTCAAGTTATCAGGCTTCATAACAAAGAAAAAAAGTAGTGAAAACACTATACAAATGTAACGTGAAGGCTCAGTGAATTTCTTAAGACCTTGAGATACAGTGACAAATCAAGATTTTCTCTTCTTCTATAACTCGGAAGATTTTTTTAAAGTGGTTAAAAATTTCTATTTACTAATATACTGTTAAAAAATTAATGACATTAGTAATATTAGTGCTATTAAATAGAAAGCATTTTTCTAGCAGTGAACTACAGTAATTTAAAGTTTTAGGTATGGAAGACAGTGCATTATCCCACTTAGATTCCTAATTGGTTTTGGTTCCTTGATGGGTTTTGGGGAGGATTTTGTGGTTTTCTTTTTTAAAAAAAATCATTCAGAAGGAAGTACATATCATTCAAAAAAGTATGCTATGAAGAAGGATGGTCTTTGTAGACAGAAGAGGAAAAAAACCTGGAATCTGATTGAATGAGACTGAAAGTACTTGAGGCGCTTTGGTCCAGACCTTTTAAATGAGATCAGGCTTTTGTAATCTAAAAGACAACTTTCAGAAGGTGAAAGAGCCAAGTATATTTTCTCTCCTAGTTAATCAAATATAGAGTCTATCAAAATTATATTGCCATAAAAGAGTTTATACACACACATGCACTTTCTGAATCAGCCTAGGATTTAATAAGCCACTAATTAGAGGCCAAACTGAGTGATCTTTCATCTCATGCTATTAGTACTGTTTTCTTCCTTTAAGCAATGTTGTTCATTATCTTCTGAATATCAAATGGGTTTTATTTTTATTTTTTAATTCTCTCAGATAAATTACATGTGTCTATTACACTTAGATAATTCAGAGCTAGGGTTTTCCCAGTGCTGACCTTTGCAAAGGTCTCTCTGCCATCTGTTTTTATATTCAATTAGCATTTTTTCACTTTCTTCAGCAATCTCTCAAAGAATGAAATAAATTACTATAATTATCATTATCAGTTTGCCCTTATTTGATCTCTCGACCACAGCATCACATTCTGGTGATTACACAGTATTTCCATTGTGGACCAGACATTAGACATTATTGTTGTTACATCTATTCATGTTGATAAGAAATTAGAAAATAAATTTTCCCCCTCTCTCCAGGTAAACACTTCATCCATACCAGAAAAAAAATTATTTTCAATTTTTTTTCTTGTTCTTATGTGTCTTTCCTCACATCTTTTGGGCAATCTTATATTTGTTAAGCAAAACAATTTGGAAGCACTTAAATATTCTTGTAAGCAGCTCCACTGCTGGTGACACATCACTTCTGACAGCTAAATATGACTTAAAGTAATGCAAACACAGACTTAATATTAGACTGGGCATTTCAGGCTTCAGAAGTTGACTGACAAAGCGGAATCTGCTCCTGGGAGCTATGGCCCACTTTAAGGCAATTCTCTGCACAGCAGTCTAAGCATAATATATTAATTTTAAACAAAGAACCCTGAGCCTGAAGTGTACTCATCTCTGTAGTTAATAATGGCATTATTTCATGCATGTCATGTAATATTTTTCTGGTTGTTGTTTTGGGGTTTTTCCCTGTGTTAAGACAATTTCAGGACAAAAATCACCCATGCTGGATTTCCTGGGCAGCCCTTTGATATGCATTAATTTGGGGCAGTACATAACTGGGTAACAGTACATAACTCCAGTATACCTGGAGCAGTGTTGTCTACCATAATAGAAAGCATTTCTTTGTAACAGGTATAAAGTGAACAGAAAGCAAGGGCAAAGAAAAGGAGCATCTACCCCCCTTCAGCAGCCTGTGCTCACTCTCAGGGAGTTGCCTGCACTGGAGTTTGTGCAGCTGCAGGATAGTGCTTCTCTTCCATTGGCAGAGCTGTCTGTGAAAACTGGATCTCATTGCTTCCATTTTTGTATTGGACTCTCTGCACTGAGCCCGATTATTTGTTCACTGCTCACTAAAGGGGTGAATTGAATCTTTCTAGCACGTATCTTAAAAATTTTTGTATTTATTTTTTTAATATTCTTCTTAAATTTTTCACAAGAATATGCCTACAGAATTAATATTGCCCTAATGAGCCAAGCATATGAACTCCTACCTCCTGAAACAAGATTTCAAAACTTTTAATCAAATATTTCCATCCCGTAAGTTGAGATTCACCATATTTTAATTTCCAGTGGATGCCTTTGGTCTCCATGGAAACTTCTCCAAGGAGGTTTGAAATGTTACATATTATTTAATATATCTTAGATTCACATAAATGTTGCCAGAAGATCTGTCATATCTATTCAAGTGTAAAGTACCAAGAGAGTTAAGCAAAGGAATACATTAAATTGAAACTCATTGTAGCCTGTCACTGTTGACACCACTGGCCTTGAAAGATTTCCAGTGAGGCTCCCAAGAACAGTCTTGAAAAATCAATAATCTCAGCAGAAAATGTATCAATTTTTGTACTCAACAAGCTCATAATAAATCATCACATTCTATAATTATGCCATTGAATTTCAGCCAGACTTTAACCAATTAATTCTTTATTTGTCAGTCAAAATTAAAAAGTAGTAATGTTTACTGGGATTGACATTACATGGCAGTTACCTGATGGTCTTATTCCTTAAGTTTCCACAAAATAGATAATTTCTTGACCAAATTGCTGGTTACAAGTGGATTTTAAGTAAAAATAACATACAACTACAGTTACAATTATGCTAAAGAAAATAACTGAAATTATTCCAAACATTTACTAGATTTTTTTTTCTTTAATTTAAAACTGCTTCTGCAGAAATATTCTTAAATTATGGTAACAAATACCTACATGACCCTCAGCCTTTTTTAGAAAAGAGAAGTATTTCATCATAAGAATGAGATATGTGAATATATGCAGCTGAATTCTCTCTGGATGGTATTTCCTTTTGAATAGCTTCCAATTTCTCTCCTTTATGGGAAGTGACCCTGGACATGAGTACAGCAAGTCCAGTGACTTCTGATAGCATCACTGACCCCTGGCCAGTGATTGACCCACCACGTCAACTTCTCACTAAACCTCCCTGGCCCTCTGTCAGTGTTCAAGTTTAAAAATGTGCAAATAAGGGGACTGTAATTGAAAAACCCATTCCTTTCTCAGCTCAACTGCACCTGGGTCAAGCGAAATGTCAGGGAAAAAGCCCACCCCACTGTCAATGCAAGACTCTAAAACAGGTCCTATCAAACCCTTTATTAAAATCCTGAGGAAACAGAGAAGATCTTGCTGTCACTGTAACACATAGAATGGCACAAATTAATCCGCTTTTCATGAAAATGAGAAGTAGCAAGAGTTCTACTTTCCTCATTTTTAAGTATTGAAAAAAGAAAAGTAAGAAGGCTGTACGAACTTGTTTCAAGATGCCACTTGAGAACATTTCTCCCCAAAGTACGTGGTAATACAGTATAACCAAGAGGTGATATAAATATCCTGTGACTGAAACTGGGAGCTTAACAGGGAGAGAGAAATGAAAGAAGATAACAAACGAAAGATAAAAAACAAAGGAGTGATTTAAAGAAATGTATAGTCAGGGAAATGTCTACGCAGCAAGTGAGGCTGCAGCAGGCACAAATTCAACTGCAGCACCCAGAGAAAACAACAGAGAAGGCAGAGGGTGCTGAGCTCTGATGCTCACATAAGACCTTGGGCAGGGGATTGTGCTGCAGCTGCCTCGTCTTTGCTTTCCTTCTGCTACATAAGCCTTAACTCCAGCAATTAAAACTCTGCCCACAACCTCATTCAAAGTGAGGCTTTGCCTGCTGTACCTCGCTGTCCATCGGGCACAGTTGTGGTTGTCTCTTGAGATGTCTGGCATCCTGCACGTGACACTTTGGCCCACTTTTTCTCAAACTATCAAGACCTGCTGCTGGAAAGGTTGCGGCCCGCACTTGCCTCCTCTGCCTGTAAACCAAGGTAGGAAATCCATTCCTGGGGCTTGCAAGGAGAAAGGACTGCAAGGCAGGAGAACATTCCTAATAGGAGAACATTTGTCCACTCTGCAGATAAAGTATCTCTTTATGGAGAGAGACACATTTCATGTAACTTTCCTTAGAGCATCAGATTACAGATATTTCTTATATTAAGAAGCATTTCTCTCCCTCCTCTACAGCCTATTAATACTCCTACAGTGATAACAGACAAGCTAATATACACAGTAATTATAGCAAGCACAACAACAACAGCATCATCCACTACAGTCAATATACCTGTGGGATTGATTCTTTGCTTTGTACTATGCTTAGAATATTAACAGTAAGAAGTTCAGCACAGAAGAGTTCTCTGGGATTAATGACTGACTGGGTTAATGGCCTGCAACTCAGTTGTTACTGCTTTATAATGATGCTTAACATTCACGTAGTTCCTTTCTTTAAAGGATCTTAAATTTTAAGTATCAGTTTTCATTCAGTGCATTTATGTTTCAAGTATCCCAAAGTGGTAGTGGAAAGCTGTGGGCAAGGGCAATAGTTATTATGTGCTTAGCACTAGTGCAGAGGTTTGAAAATTAGTTTAGCAGCACTGATGGGAGATGTACTCTCCACAGAGAAACTACGGCAGTGGATTAACAAACCCACATATTTATTTTATCAGCCCACTCCAAAGGGAGGACAAAGTAAACAATAGTTTCAGCACAGCAGACTCTTGAAGATTCTTTTTCACTATTTCACCGCTATTGCTATTCTGGTAAGTTTTCATACATAATCACAATTATTTCAAGTGAACTATGGCAGAGGTGACCAAATCCTCACGTACCAAAGTATGGCTGAGTGGTAGATACCCTCAATCTCAAGATTCCTAATAAAACCTTTGACAAATATAGTGAGAAATCTCCTAGTCACATCCTTGCAGATTTATTCATTGTAGTAATAATGCTTTATCATTACCATCAAGGAATAAATGTTAATTAGCCCACATTTCACATCATCTGTGGAATTAGAAACACCACATCAAAGACGATCTATCCCAGAAGTGTTGAGTTCACAGTAAAAACATCACTTTGTTGTGCAGTTCACTGCCAGCTGCCTTACAGCTAAACTGTGAAACGAGAGAATTTGATATTATAATGAGGAAACAATAATTTATCAATCATGATATGCCACAGAAAGGAAAAATTTCACATACAAAGTGCGGTATAGAAGGTGTATTACATTCTTTACAGAAATATTTTCTGGTTTTGAGGGTCTGGGACTGGTTAATGTAAGAGATCCAGGTTGAAGAACTGCAACCAACTGGCAAATGAAAAAATATATGTAAGAGTTGGAGTGGAGTCTGGGTTATGAAAAGGGTTTAAGGAAGAGGAACTATGTTATGCTTCTATGCTGAGTATGACAAGGTGAAAGAACTCCAGATTTTGAAGAGGGAAATAAGAAAAATAATTTATAACTGAGAGGCTGTTTCCATTCAAAAATTTGTCAGTGCACAGATGATGCTTCTCTTTTTCCCAATCCAGAACCTTTACCAACACCATGCAGATTACAGAAACACACGAAAGCAATAAATAACATTCTCTGAATTCCACTGGAAGAAATTCTTCAGTGTCCTCAATGCAGAATGTTTCAGAAAATGGTTTTGACAGACAAACCCCTTGATCCTTCAAAAAACTCAAGCAAAACTGCCTTTAAAAAAGTACTTTTGAAGATAATATCTCAGTGTAGGCAGTAATATATATTTTTTTTATATGGGAAGATAAAAAAGTTAAATAATCAATTGTAGAAGTCTTCTGAGAAGGTCTGATCTTAAAATTAAATTCTCCCAGCCTAAGCCCTGTAACTGACTATATATCACCATAGATTCCATCCTTATGGACTGAGCTGGAAGGACTGCATGGATTGTTAAAAGTCTATAAAACCTATTTAAAGAGTTTCAGCTTTGGCATTTGGTAGAAACAACCTGGCATCAGCTAATCCAAAGAACTTCATCTATGCAAATAAAAAATTCACTGTAGTTCCAGAACTTAGGGACTTGAATTTTTCTAAAAATGTTTTTGGCCATAGGATAAAATGCCTTTTCAGCATCTGTTTTTTCCCTAAAGTTTACTCCATAACGTAGACACTTTAGTGACCTTTTGAGCTGATACTTTGTAGTCTTGCCAAATATTTCTACTGTGTAACTTCCCAAAATATTCAAATTAAGAGAAACAGCTGTACTACCTTCCTAGGAGTGGTTAGTAACAGATGCAGCACAGTTTCCATTAATTACCAGTATAACAGAGTAAAAAGAGTTTTGTATTTTTGGGCCCTGGTTCAGCACTTAAAAGTAACACACAAAAACCTGCTGAATAAACACTTTCCCTACAGCAAATATGTTTGGATTTCTTTGTTTGCGGTGTTTGTTTTCTGGTGAGAGGATTTTTTAGACATTTATTTACACCAAATATAGACAATTCAGTCATACTTTGTATGTATAGGCATGTATAGTCATACTATGTATGTATAGATGTATAAGCAGGCATAATGAAATCTAAATGACCCAGTCCTTAGTTTCACATCCAAAAGACCCCTCTGTAAGCATTAAAATTGTAGTGGCTTAAAAAATCTATCAAGCATTCAGATTCCATACTACAAAAAACTCCTGCTTGTGCTCAGCCTGTTACGTCCTGGGATTTTCCAAAGGAAAGAATCAGTCAATGAATCACTAAAACACATTTGTGTTTACCTTACCTATTATAAATCATTGTCATTAACCATCATAAGCTAAATCACCTGCTTTGAAATTTTGCCAACAAAGAATTTTTTCCCTATTTATTTGTTGGAGAACTGCTGTATAGTTTTTGTACATTTTGCGTTTGCTCTTCCCACCCCCACCCTTGAACTTTAAGGTCACAGATATATAAAACCTTTATAAGAATTAACGGATTTAAACAAAAGACTTGTCCTTGTGATTTTGCTTCTCAAATGCATTTGATTGAAAGGGTAATCTGAAAATAGGGGTGATATGCAGCTCATTGTATTTTTTGCAATGAAATTTGCAGAGAATGCCTTTAGTTATTACCAACTGACAAAGGATGTTATGTATTGGAAGGCAAATGTTATATCAGATGCTGGCATTTATGTCAGAACAGTGATTGAGTACTTTAATTAAATGTATGAAGAGGTGCATGATGAGAGGGGGAGGGCCCTGTAACACTGTAAGTACATTCAAATCTACCTAGACATTTTGGCCCTGTTTTCTCAGATATACACCCTTATTGTGCAATGTTAATAGAAAAATGTTGCAGGGTTAAGAAATAACTTTTTGATCTAACACCCCTGTATTGTTGTGAGCTTCAGAAGGCTCAGAGCAATGTCTTTCCTCTCCTGTAAGGACAAGTCACAGTCACTTTTTGTGTAGTCAATAAAGCAGAACAAATTGCCACATCATTCTTTCCCTGATGGAATGATCTTACTGAGGATGCAACTTATTGTTTACTTTTTACAAAGAATATGCCAAAAATACAGCACAGTAACCAGTAAACATCATATCACACTGCTATTTATAAGCACAAGTTCTGCAGAACAAGCACTGCAACTGATGACGTTCCCAGTCATAATTTGTGGTTATGAATTCAGTTACTGGTACCTCAACAGAACTCTAAGGAAAAGGTGGATTCTAAGTTAGGGATTTGTCTTCAGATTTCATTACTCGTGTTGTTATTGATGTCCTGGGACAAAAAAATCTTCTGAGCCTTTAGCTCAAGGATTTTAGCATAGCCTCATTCCTGTAAGGACTAACTTCTTTCATTTCTCTTGGAAGATATGATAGCATTTAATGGAAGCACAATTTTTTTTCATTCTGTCTTTGACGCAGTCAAGTGTCGTTGTACAGAACTGCAATCATGTCCAAAAACACCCACAAAACAGCAACTTCAAAGAACCAGAAACCAGAGAAATCTTATTCAACAATTAAATTCTAGGAACTACTGGTGACCTAAGACTGACTGCATCCCATTAAAAGCTATTTGCTGAAATGTTGCTGTGTTATTAGCAAAAAGTAAGTAGTACTAATAAAAATGTCATTTTTTTAGCAGTAGCCAGCAATCATTTCTGTTTAATTGGTATTATTTTGGGCTCAGTCTTTCACTAAAAGCTTTCACCTTCTGCTCTTTTAAAGCCAGCATTTTCTATCACCTTGCAAAAGAGAATTAAATGTGAGAAGTGAACTCACACACAGAAAGAACAAAACAAAACAAATACAAAAAGCATAAAAAACCCTACTGAGTACTGAATTCCAATAACTTCCCTTGCAATACAAGGATGGTGCAAAAATAAGCAAATGACTTTCCTTTTGCTAGAGAGAGCAGATCAGTTAAATGAGCTCACGCGGTTTTTAATGAAGGAAGTGGTCAGAAAACTTCCCAGTGTGACCGTTCCTGAGACTGGCAGGCACACTCTCCCCATCCCAGACTGGCACTGCTGGTGTGTGACAGGAAGAATATTTTTTATAATGTGGAGACAAACAAATTCCATTACTAGATGGACATTAACATTCTTCTGGTTAATTTATCCAGTCATTGGAGATCAGAAGCCATGAATGTTGGGGTTTTGGACAGGAGAAGTGCAGCAACATTTTGTGCAGGTGTTTGCCTGGAGGTAGAGCTCATCACTGAAAGTCCTTCTACTGAAGCAAATTGCCAAGAGAGGAAAAATCCTCTCCTCAACCTGAGAATCAAATTGGAGATGAAGGGAAGGCATACAAGTACAAATTCCTCTACCACTGCCCATAACCAGGCTGCAAGCACCATGACAAGAAAAAAAGATGCCAGTCTTATATTCTGGGATCTAAAGGTACAAAGGATTTCACACAAGAAAAGTTCTGAAGAGCCACAGCAGCCACTTTTCATTTTGGTCTGTCAGAAATATGAGTGAACCTACACATAAAAGGCTCAAAGTAGTGTAAAGACAAAATATGAGGATATTTTTCTGTAATTTCTCTCTGCTGCTGCTTATTTCTTTCCACCACCTCTTATCTCTATTTCTCCCTATGTGTGTGAGACTGAAAAAAGAAAAGAGTCACTTACGACCAATAGGTGCTGTTTAACCATGAAAGCGAATTGACCCCACAGCTTATGGAGAACAAGTTTTCTGGAACCAAAGAAATCCCACAAAGCAATATAAACACCAACGTTGCCCAAAACACATACTGACATGAGCTACCTTGAACAACAGGGAATGGAGCCAGAATACACAGCAACAAATTTTGGCTTCTCTCTGATCAGGAGCAACAAGAATAAAATTATTATTAGGCAAGGAGACTGAGATAAGCGTCATAGGACTAAAAATAATGACTTCATGTATCTGGGAATTTGATGAATATTCCTGATCCAGTCCCCTTCACAGCACCAGAAGAAATAACGAAAAACGTAAGGACATTTTTATGAACAGTGGAATGAGAATATATGCAGGGGAGAATGACTCTGATGTCCATATCAAATAGCTCCCTGAGTGTGCACACAGTTCTGAAGGTGCAAAACAGCCATTGACAGCACATTTTATTTTTCAAATGGAATATCAAGAGAGACATGAAAGCTTTTTTTCTTCGCCCCCCCCCTCCTGCTTCCAGAAAGACAACCTGAGTAAAATGTAATATCACATGCAGGAGTTCTGGACCTTTATCATAATTTGCAGAGAAGGTGCTGCATTAGCTGGGGGTTTGGAATTTGAACCGAAGCCAGGAAAGAAAATAAGAAATGTCAGAAAAAGCAGCATAACAAATAGACAGAAATCCTATTAAATACTCAAAACTGAACAGGAAGTAAGCATGAGAAATACACAACTAGAACAGAGTAGAAGAACAGTTTCTTGCATATATTTCTCACAACTAAAACTCTGATAAAATTTCATGGGGTTTGGATCAGGCTTCCAAGAATGGATGATATGAATAAGAAATCAAATAAGAATGACTTGAGGAAAAAAAATCTAATAAGGACAGAATAAACTCAGTTTCATAAATATTAATATTCAGGGAATAGCTCATTCAGCTTAAACTCAATGTATACATTACAATAAGTTTTTGGGAAAACATACACTCAAGCTCTGACTATCCTGTGAGAAAGCATATAACAAATTTGTATTTTAGTTAAATACTAATTAAACACTCCTGAAATATGAATAAATATTATAAAATTATAAAACCCAATAAAATAACCTTGAAATGTCAGTGCCAGCAGGAATCCATAAGTAAACACTGAAAGGAAAAAAAATCCCCAAAGCAAAACCAAAACCACACAAAGACCAAGTAAAACACAACAAACACTGAAAAAGCCCTCACAAACAAACACTGCAACCTAAACCTCAAAACAAAGCAAAAAAAAATCTTCTTTTGTTATTTTGCCTTTAAATATTTTCTGCCACAAGGAAACATTAACAGTGAGCCATGAACTCCGCATTTGAATTTTATATCCCCCCATCCAAGACACATATTCCAAAAAACAGCGCAAATGATCTGCTCTGTCTCCAGAACTCATTATGTTTTGGTCTCTACACAGAATATTTTATCAAAGCAACTTTTTTTGTCTTTCTTTTTGACATTTTGTCCCTTCTTATCTCCTCCTTGGCTTTCCCTGATTTTACCTATCTTTTACACGTTGGGACTTGTAACTTCCACCACAGAAAAGAAACTATTTTCTTTTCT
>WEKX01005945.1:12640-24450 GCA_013390025.1 Pitta sordida | reverse complement strand
ATGCATGACGATCCTCACAAAACTCTTCCATGCATAGGATCCTTAGCAGCATTTTACTTTTTTAAGTTGGTCTGAAATAAAAGTCAGCCTAATAAATTTAACCTTTGGGATGCTTCAGTACTCGGTTCAATTGAATTGTTAAGGAATATTCCTTTACATGAGGGAATATTAAGGGGGTATTTTAGTGATTCTGTTTTATCCATAAACAAGGGAGGAGAGAAAACTCACTCCTTTGTCTTGCCCTAACTCTGTGCAAGTACATACAAAGTAGATGACATGGGAGGGAAAATAAAAATACTCCAAAGGAGAATGAAATAGCAGAAAATTACAACTCCACTGTCATAACAATGTTACAAATGGAAGCTTCAAGAGGGAGAATAAGGTAGGTTTTTTGACAGCCTAAAAATTAAGAATGTAGTGAATTTGCAGTGCACTGCAGAACTGGGAGTCAGGATCTGATCTGTACTGTGTCCTAGACAGTGCCAAGTCTTGCAACAGGTCTAATTACATTTCTTTCTCGTGAGGGCAAACAGAAGGAATCTTTAGGACCATAATAAAAAATAACATTTTATGAGAAGGATCAAAGAGCTAGTAGTGAATCCCCAGTTCTGGACAGTTCCTTGTACTTGTGAGTTGGGACATCTAAGATAACCTTTAAGGAGAAAACAGAGAAGTCTGCAGAATCACCAATTATGATATTCTATCCCAAATCCATCATTCATTTCTGCTACAAAGGTTAGAGAAATTAGGAAGTACCTGGTACTGGTAATAAAAGATTTGATTTGAATGATATTTTTGTTCTTGGCCTGTGTTGTAATTTCTTTAATGGAACAATCTATGATTTTCTGCCTTGTACCTCTGGCATTTCCCTGTTGTGTGAGGATTTAGAGTAATTTTGCAAGTATGCACAGTTTTTCTTCTGCCAAAGAATCTGTATGCATCCTAAACATCTTACTACCTATTTATTTATTTCTCCTAACAGTCTGACACCTCCTTTTTAATTTAGATGGAAAAAGAAATCCATTTAGAGATACAGCATTTATGGGTGTTTGATGTGTGTGTTAATGACTTAATATTTCTGTGCCCATCAATTAACTAATGACCCCAATATATTTATACATGAAAGAGAAGAAAATAGAGGGTGATAAGCAGTATATGAATCTCAAAGCCACAGCTTTACAAGTATGCCTTTTCTTTTTCCCATATAATACATTCTTAAGTAGAATTGAGAGCTGTCCAATTTCAAAGTGAAGAAAAAAAATCAGAAGTTAAGCACAAAATCTAGGTCACCACTCCATTTCAGTATTTATCCTAAAGTTTTTGAGGAAAAAACAGGTTTTATTGTTTACAAAATGGACTTTATGTCAGTGTTCCTGAAGATGTTACTAATGTATTACGCCAGCAAAGTACTAATAAGGTATTATTGAGGAGTCAATGTATGATTATCAAAACTTTTCTGGTTCTAGCATAAAGAATACTGTAGATATTGCTTTAAAAGCATTCCCAAAGAAAACAACCACTCTTTTATTCACTCATCAGCTACAAGTGAAGCACAAAATTAGTTTGAAAATATTTGTGCCATATACATTTAAATATTTTTTTTCATAGTTTGTCTTGTACCTGCCTGACAGAACAGACTCCCACCCTAACTAATGTTTTCAGGTGTTCCTACAATGACACAATAGAAGTACATAAACCCCAGCAGAATTCTCCACAAAGTATTATATCAAACCCCAGCAGAATTCTCCACAAAGTATTATATCTTTCTCTGCCCTGTTTGGTAATACGGTTAACACTGTTAACTCCTAAAGTTGCAAGGGAATGTACAAATGGAACATATGGAGGTCATTCTCTCTAGATGATCTATCCCCCGGATCCTGTTCCCCATCAACATACAAGCTGAAAAGGCCATGACTGGGAATCTCTGGAGGGTGTTAATAATGGCTGAGCCACCTTGGATTTCCCCTCCAATTTTATCATTTCACTCCTAACATCACATACAAGGACCAGAGAGTGAGGGCTCTCTGATGATCTGCTGTTCTAGAACTCTGTTACAAGATAACATTGGGACAGCTGACTCTATCCTGCTATCAGGTCTTCAGAGTAGGGTTTGCCCTGGTTTTGATAACCTCTCTGATCTCCTAGGAGTGTTACAGAATGGTTTTTGACAATGAGCAATACTCAGACAAGGCTATTGTCCCTTGTACTCTTTTATAAAGAGTTAAAGGCCATCTCTACGTTCTTTTCATGTTCCTTGTTCCTGAGCTTTGTCAGAATGGGAGACAGGGCAAACATAGTTCTGTCTTTTAACAATAGCTCTGTGCAAGATGATCACTGAAATGTTTTAAACCTTTTAGGTATTAATATTAAGTGGATTTATATTGAATAGGTCTGTCTAATGAATCAGCTTATTGTATTCACTGACAAAGTCATCCACATGAAGAAAATGCTATTAACTGTACAGTATTACACTTCTCTGAAGAGGAGCCCTTACAATCTTCTATTCACTTGATATAGATTATAAATCATGAGTATTCTGACCTCTGCTATGCATTAGCACTAAGTACTTTCTAATGGTTAGCTCATAATTATGCTTCCTCTGTGTTTTCCTTTTATTCTTAGTTAAAGGATAACATTATTTCAGATCTTTTAATTCCCCAGGTAATCTATGAGGACTTTCATGCGGGAAAATTAATTTAGAAAAAAAAGAAATTACATTTTTTTAGTGTGTCTTTCTCCTTCTAAACACTGTTATCTCCCATAAAGTATCTTTCAATGTGTATTATCTGACTGATTTTATAATATCTCATTTAATTTTCACTGACTCGAAGCAAGTAAAAATAAAAGATGCTACAATTACTTGATACTGTCTGGCTTGGACTGTCTGATTTTTAGAAGCTAGTGAGCTGCAGCTGAGATCAGCTTGGCAGTCTAGTCTCAAATGCCATTAAGCCAATGAAAGTTTTGTCCCCAGCACCGATGATATCAGGATTTCAAAAGGCTGTAAGTTTCAGGAGTTTGGGGATGGTCCCATTGCCACTCACAATGATCATGTACTCAACAAGGCTGACATTTTGATTTTGTTTTCTTCCAATAATTTATCTTTATCTGAAGTATCCACCACTGTTCCTATGTTCAGGACGAGCAATATTATACACACATAAAATATCACAAGTTACCTTGTGTACAGACATTATAGAAACTAAAAGAATATTGAATGTAGAGAAATGGACATGCTTCAGATGGAGTGATTAAAGGACCTTCACCAGAACACTAATCAGCTCAGCAGACCTGCCCCCTTTAACGCACAAACCTGCGGGTAAATTACTATTCTGGTAAATTACTTTGAAAATCAAATCAGAACCACTGCTTACTCAGAAATATATTTGCACTGTGAATTGGGCTGGTGGAAGAATTAAAGAGGAAAAATACAGCTTCAGTTCAGTATGTGTGCAAGGTTGAGGGAGAGATTCAGGGATGCTGCTTGGTGTAAGGGCAGAACAGGCATTTATCTGTCCAGAAAAGAAATGTCAGTGCCACAATCCATTTTCTTTGTGTGTCTAGTCACCAAAGTTCATGACCTTCAATTCAGAACTTTAGCACACATAGAGATGGACAGATTATGATTAAGAACGTTCCAAAATGCAGTATTAATATTGTTGAAAGACATGCATTTTAAAATATTTAAAAAAAATAAAAATTGTGAGGTAGAAAATCCATCTCCTATTTAGTTTTTCAACCAGCCCCTAAAAAAAAACTTTAGAGCCTTGTAATCTCCTAAAGATCTATCTTTACTGGTAGGAATCCAGATCCTTCTGAAGTATTTTAATGAAAACTTCAGAGAGAAAATATCACTTGACAAAATGGCCCCAAACCTGCTACTGATTGCACGTACTTCCAGTACAGAGGGAAATTGGCAGAGATTCCACTCCTAACACAAATCAAGCAGAGATATTCAACCAAAAATCCCTCATAGTGCAGTCAGCCACTTTACTTTGATCGTCCCAGCAAAATTAGAGGAAATCAGTTCCATTTGAGATTAAGGAATCTTTTCCAATAAAATTTTCATCAAACGACCAGATACTGTCAGAAAGTTTCACTTTTGACAGATCAGCTTTTATTGACCCTCTGACCTTCTCTCTTAATGTCCCTCCGCCTCCAAAAAACGCCTACACAGCATATTCTCCATCCGCTGTTGACTGTAATTTTCAAGTAGCTTCACATGAACTCTTACAATAATGAATAGTAATTAACACATTCTCTTAACTCATCTTAGAATTTAATGTTGAACTCAGGCAAGCAGAAAGGACTATTAACTTTTATGAGTGTATAATGACAGAACAAAACCTGTAAATGTAAGTGACCTCCAAGATTTGTTTTGATACCCAGACATTGCGAAATAAATAACTACTTCATTATACCATGCAGGGAAATTATTTGGGCAAATAAATCAGGTTATGTTAATTAAAAGTAACATCCCAGCTCCTATAAAATTTGGCCTCAACTATTAACCAGTTTGATTGCTATCAAACTAAAGAAAAAAAAAATTCTGACTTCCCCAAGTTAGAATATATACCTTTCTTCTGTATACAGAAAGCTCCCACTTCTGATTCTCCATTAACTTTGTGTTAGTTCTCTTAGATTAATATCTTCTAACTTGGACAAACACTTCATGTGATTTATTTTTTCTAACATTAAAAAGAAGTCGCTTATCCAGAAAGAAAATCTATCCAAACTTCTGCCTTCTAGCAATTAAGACACCAGTAATGTTGTTATAAATTCCTCCTTAAGTCAAAACACAGAGTGATCACACCAAATGTCATTTAATCTTAAAACAGGGAGAAAAGTATTTTCACTATCTCTTGAGAGTTAGCTTTGTGCTGTCATAAAGTCCAGAATCAGTAGGATGGGTTCACCTTGGCCAGATGCCAGATGTCTGCCCAAGTCATTCTTGTCACCCCCTCCTCATGTGGACAGGAGGAGAAAAATGTGCTGAATGGCTTGTGGGTTGAGCCAAGGACAGGGAAGTGACTCAGGAATCATCACAGACAAAAAAAATGAGTTTACTGGGGGATATTAATTTAATTTATTACCAGTCTAATCAGTGTACAATAATAAGAAATAAAACTTAAATCTTAAAAACCTCACTCCCACCTCTCCCTTTTCCTGGGCTTTACTCCCAGTTTCTGTACCTCCTCCCTGAGCGGCACAGGAGTGGCAACTTCTCAGGTGCTGAGTCTGCACGAAGCTGCTGCCCCACATCTTGGCACTATCCAGGGGTGCTGTCAGGGTGAATTTTCACCCCTATTGCTGACATTACCTCAGTATCTGAGACACATGAAAGCAAGATTATGAAGTGCAGTGTCTTTGCTTTTCTTTCTTTCTTTTTTGTTGGTTTTTTTAAACCCATAATAAGTTCATTTTTTACCTGTTTAGTTCTTGTGTTCCTTAATGTGACTTTTCCATCTCAGGCTACTTGTCTCTGATGACATGACGTTCACAGCTTCTCTTCTGAGAACAATTTAGAATGATTATTTTGGCATTATAGATGAATTGCTAATGGTGATAAATAAAGAGTGAACTTCCTAGACCTTTTATATTTCTACTAGTAATTTCTTCTTGAAACTTTATTGCAGAAAGGAATTCCCTTTTTTTTTTTTTTACCTCCTACCTTGTCCCAGCATTTTAGACCTTTCCCTGAAAGAGCAGCTGACTTGATCGATACGTGTTTTGTGCACTGTGGATTTTTAAATTCTTTGCTTCTATGTATTCTTCCCACACAGCAATGCATCATATATTTTACCAGATGGGCTAAAAAAAAATCTTCACTCAACAATTCTTTCTGTTTTTTTCTCCAGTTCACGTCAAACTTCTTGTAGCTGATGCAAGATGTGCAAGGACCAACTAAAACTGAGATAGAGCTTGAGAGAGTGACCCTTACTTTGTTCACTACCTTTATGTAATTCCTAGGATACTTTGTACTGCTTTCCAGACATCACAATAATACTCTGGTGTCAATGCTAGGCACTCACACATAACCTAGGCAGCTTGAAAGCAATTTTATACCAAATCCACATTATATCTTCTTTAATATATTCCTGCCTGGTTCTGAGTAATCAAAATCTCCTTCTTGTATCTGCCAAGGCTTCTCCTACGTTTCTATTCTACTTGCTAACTTGTGTAACAGTGTAACCATATTTTGCTTAGACACACCTATCAATGTTGTAGTACCTAATTAGTTTGTTCTTTGTAACTTTTCCAGATCAAGTCCAGTCAGTAATAGTGACAGTTGTCAGTAACAGTTTCTCTAAAGTCCACTTTTCTGTGACAAACCTTCTGCAAAGAGCGGCTTCCATTGTAAATCCGCATGCAAATGGACTTGGCTGTACTTACTAGAGCAACATAAAATGGCTAATATAAAATAAAGAAGGCAGAGAAATGAGGAGTTAAGTTAAGCCCAAGAAGAAGGGAAGGGTCATGGTAACGTCCTTTAAGATTTGGTTTTAGTTCTTATTACCCTACTGTGATTTGACTGGTAATAAACTTACCTGCCCAAGTCAAGGGTTTTGCCCATGACTATAACTGCTGAGTGATATCCCTGTCCTTGTCTCAACCCACATTTCTTTCATTATATTTTCTCTCCCTGTCCAGTTGACAAAGGGAGTGATAGGGAGGTTTTGGTGGGCAAAAGCCTCACTAGGTTTTGTCAACACTATGCTTTACAACACAATTTTACAGTACCAGGATCCTTAGTGACAATTCTATACTTTTATACAGCTTTTTTTTTTGTTTGTTTTTAATTTGGCACAGTTAAAATGAGTTTATAAAAGACCCAAAATGCACAGCCCCTATGTCTACAAGAATCACTACTGACATTTTTCATGAGTAAGCTGTGATATTGGTCTACTGGGCAGTACTCTGAGAAGAGAGAACATGTCCTGGAGCAGAGTTTTGCCTCACTGGCGCCTTGGCCAGATATTGGTGTTCATCCCGGATGAGCCCTTTCACAGAGAGAGTGATTGCACATTGGAATGGACTGCCCAGGGAGGTGGTGGAGTCACCGTCCCTGGAGGTGTCTAAGAGGAGACTCGATGAGGAGCTTAGTGACATGGTCTAGCTGGGGGGTGCAGGGCTGGATGACCCTGGGCCCCTTCTGGCTCGGAGTGGCCTGCTAGACTGTGAGGGATCTAGGTTGGTGTTATGCTCTGTGATGTGCTCTCGGTCTCTGCACGGGTGTTAGATGGTGAGTTGGACTAGATGATCCTTGTGAGTCCCTTCCAACTCATAATATTCTGTGAATCTGTGAATCACCAGCATTTATCCAGGGTCTCTGTGAGAGACTTGTCACTTCCTTTAGGCCCTGGGGTGTCTGCAGGTGCAGGAATTCATTCCCATAGTGAGACTGGAGCTGTGCCACTGTACAGGACATGTTTTTTGAGTTTCCAGATTCCAAATTTCTAGAAGCAGATGGCTACTTGAAAGTGGTTAATATTGGCAATATGGTCTCAAAATCATTAGTGAATTCCTTCCTGCTGGTTGGACCTGGCATGCTGGTGATTCCCTCAAGCCTTCCTGCTCTGTTGTGGCACCTGTGTTTTGGATGTTCATTTTTTGGTTTCTTCTAAGGTTTTGTAAATGGATTTTGCCTGACATTATGCAAGGACATGTAGATACTGATCCTGCTAGATTAGTATCTACTTTCAGGGATTGCAGAAGAACTGGGCTTAAGTGGCCGATTCCAGTTGTCCATTCCTAATGGTGTAGATGCAATAAGAAGGAGAGATGAATGTGTAATTATGGATGTAAATTCAGAAATGTCTACAAGTGACAGATTTTTCTTCCATCTTATACTCTCAAAACCACTGTCACATTTTTGTCAGCAAAATGACTATAGAAAAATTGAGGAAAAAATTAGAATCTTTGCAACTGCATATTTTTTGCTCAAGGAAGTGATATTCCCCTTTTTTACAGTGGTGTTAAAAGAATTCACAAAGGAGTTTTTGACAATCGTACAATTTTCTAGGTTCTGACACAATCACAGGAGACAGGATACGTTTTGCAGTGTGCATAAGGATTTACATCAAACTGCCTTGACCCAAATATTAATATTCACAGTGTGGCAAAGGCGACTTTAGGAGCTGGGAATAGGATGCCTGGATCCCGTTCCCACATACCTCTGGCAGGTTGTGTGGTGTCACCTCATTCACTTGTGCATCTGTTCCTCTTTCCTTTGTTGTCTGGCATATCTGCATATTGTACAGGAGACTACACTTAATTCACAGAGAATCTTCAACACAGTGGGGCCCCAAATGCATGGAAGTTATTAGTTCTGAGGACAATCAGATAGGAAACAGAATCAACTCAAAGACATTTATTGCTTAAAAAAAGACACAAAAGGAAAAAACCCTCTGTGTAATCTCAGACCCTTAATCCTTCTTCTCCTGTCCAAAAACACTAGTTTTCAGCAGTAGACAGGAACAGAAACAAAAACTGTCTGGTTGCAGGGGTAACTAAAAAGACCTGTCCCTTCTTTGGCATTAATACAAATCATTAGATGTCAATGTCTCAGCAGCAACAATGGTTCACACGTAAGAGGCTGAGGCTCTTGGCAGTCCTAAAGGTGTCTATCATATTTTCAGCCATGACCCTGATACAGTAGTAAAATGTTAATAGTGTTAGGAATAATTGAATCCTTACCTTATTACATATGGACTCATTTGAAAGCTCATTATTTATTTGGCAAGTACTTAGCATAACAAATTAATCTGCAGTGACACATGAGAAAAAAGTAGGTAACTCAAAATGAAAGCCAAAATCAAGATTAAAGAGGTAAGATCATCTCTATTTATATTGAACACTAGTTAAATGTTTTGATAAATGGAAGAATTTCAACAGGCTGTAGAACACTAAAGAAAAGAGAGATCATGGATAAAGTTGGAGTTAATTGAAATTTGAAGACTTTTTTTAATTGATGAAAGAAAAAATATCCAGGGTTTCTATGGAATAATTTTGCATATGGCTATTTATTTAGGAAAGCTAAAAGCTTTTCTTTATCTGGACAGATGTCCTGGTTAAAGCATTACAGTAACATTTTCCTGTATTATGATTATCTTCTCTGAAGTGTGGTTAAGGGGCAAGAACATGACTTTGGATTCTTCATTGTTGTTCTCTCAAGAGTTGCAGAACAGAGCAGGTGAAGTGTGTGCAGGTGTCCCTTCACAGAAAGCTGTGTGTGAGAGACAGATGTGCCTGTCCTTGGGGAAGGGAACAGAGAAGAGGAATCTGATTTGTGTGCTTGACTTTCCACTATCAGCATGAACAAATCTGAGTACTCTTGCAGCCTGTGGTGGCTGCAGCTGCAGAGCCAGAGGATAGGGCAGCTTCTTGAAACAGGGTTCAGAATATTTACTGCATAAGTAAATTTTACTGCTTCTTTTTTTCATGGCTTGCTCACTCTGTCTGGGACATAATTCAACAAAGCATTTAAGCATTTCAAACAGGTGAATGCTTCTATTGAATTAAAAATTAGGCACGTCTTTAAGAACTTTCCTGGTTCAAGGCCTTAAACATAAAATGGCATAAATAAGGCGCCGCAACAAGATGAATCAGTAAGATTTACCTCTTTGAATCCTTTGAACATCAGAGCACCGTTTCCACACAAGGCCTTTACCTTTATTATGAGATACAGTTCATTTCAGGAAAGTGCAAAATCATAACCTCTGTAACCCACATGGTATGGATCCCTACAGAAATGAAGCAGGTAAAGTGGAGCTGCACCTAAAAGTTTAAGACAAAATAGCTATAATATCTATGGTAACTTAGCAGGATGAAGAACCATTTAACTATTTTTAGGATGTTTGGATACTAAAAAAAATTCTGTTTTTACTTGAATGATCAGCGATTGAGAGAATAAGTGCTGCAATTTAAAGTAAATAAAAATGGAAAGTGGGACCATATAAACACAGAATAAAAATGTAGAGGAGCAATTTCAAACACCTCAGCTCAAGAAATATTATCTAATAAGTTCTAAGTGGTTGAATTAAAGGAAAATTAACAAAAAAGCACAACTTTATAAGATGACTCACAACAAATCCGCTCAACAGAACAGCTTTATAAAACCAGTTTCCTGTGAAATAAAATTAATAATTTGGTACAGATGTATTTTTAATAAAAATATTCAACCACGAGTAATTTCAAAAGGAATATTTGATTCTTTAGGAAGAAAGTAAGAAAAACTCCTCACATGACAGTGAGTCTCATACCTTCAAATAGACTTTGGTCTCACAGTATTTGAAATGGTAAATTTATGATGTTGGCATTCTGAAGTTCAGAATTTCAGACTTGTGTTTCAAAGTTTGAGCTGCTTTCTGTTAAAATCAAGATAATGCATTAGAATTTTCTTGTCCTACACAGAACGGAAAATGATGCAGCTGCATAAGAATACTGCACGTGGAAGCAACAGATTTTTTTGTTTTACATCAGCTTAGAGGAGATGTTCCAAACTATTTCCAATGCACGTGTTATTACGCAAATATAGCATTTGCAAAGTAAAAGTCATGCAAAATACCAATTTTCCCAAATTTTCAGTAACTCAGCAGTTTAATTGAAATAAACAAAAAAGTGTGGATCAGATAAAATGTTATGAGCAATTCGGACAATGAATTTTGAAGAATCAGTGGAGCAGGATTTGCAGCAGCCAAAGACCCACACATTTCATGGTGTTTTGTTTTATTTCACCTTTGAGCAGCCCATGACAAAATCTGTGGAAATTCTGAGCAGAATGACAAAGGAGTGAGAATATAACTGAATCCATATAAGAAATATCTTTGAAGGAACATACTTAATGTATCCATTATTGGCCACTGGGAAGCTGACAGAAATCTAATGAATATCCCGACCCTATTCCAGACTAATGTGGGCCTACAGTAAACACATATATTCTACTGCAACTTTTAAAATATATTTTGTTTAGTCTGTAATTCCTCTATTTTGTGTCAGAGCAGATAATAAACTACCTCAGCTGGAGAGTTGTGAATCCAGTTTTCTGGCCTTGTTATTTTTCAAGAAACCAACATCCATCATCCGTTCCAGCAGTAAAAGGAAATGGCCGTGCTCAGTAGCCAGAATGGTTTTCTGGTACTTGCTATGGCTTATGTTAGGCAAGCTGAGAAGTCAATCATGCTTTCTGCTTGCATGAAACATTGCATGCATGCAACAGCTATACACATATATCATGAATATATATCATCCTGCAGGGACAGCTGAAGCTCCTGGAGCTGGTGGAATCTCTGCTTCACCCTATTTCTATGAGAATTGTTTTCATTAGTTGTACGGCTGATGCAACACTTACAGGAGAGGTTAAGTGCTGTGAAACTACTTTCAGTATAGTACCTTAGGGTGGCATTAGAGAATAATTTTAGTCACCAGTTTTGAAATCCATGGCCATAATAATCTACTTTTGTATTTTAATACCTGTAATATTTCAGGAGTGTCAGATGCAGAATATTAGACAGTATATGTGCTCTGTATATTTAGTTAATCAGGCATAACTTAAACTTTTCCTTAACAAAAAATATAGGAAAGGTATAGATAAAAAATCTTACAAAATGAACTCATAACATTTTACATTATTATACATTCAGGTAAAGAATAACCTCAATGGGAATGATCATGTCCCACACTGACAATGAAAGAACAATGAAATCACAGTAATGGTGTAGCTGGCTCCATGTTAACCATTTATATGTTGATATTTTTAATAAAGTGGATCAATTGGGCTGAGAATTCAGGGAAAGAATCTCAAGGAAAAC